>JABFOV010000140.1:0-52183 GCA_022817685.1 Aradophagus sp. ZL-2020 | reverse complement strand
CCCCTGCCGTCTTCTACCCCGTGGCACTCGCAGGTCGATTGAGCCCGTTCTCTACTTTGTTTGTCATGTTGATTGTTCTACTTCATTGTACTCTTTGCATGTCTCGGGTTCTGTTAGTTGTGTATAAGAGTATGGTTTTGGATTTTTTTTTTTTTTTTTTTACAATTTACTGTAAACTTGCATACTTCCGAATTATTGCAGAATATCTTCTTTGACTAAGCAAACATTAAAAACGATTAAGTGCGGAAAAGTAATAATTATTAAAATAAAGAGACAATACTGTTAGCTTGAGTATGCGGCTCGAATTCACTTGGTTAATATATAAATACTACTTAAAAAATTCATAGTTACATAAATAAAAATAATTGTAAAACTATGTAAAAAAAATTAATATGAATAATTAGTGGATGAACTTCACGAAGGAAATTAATGAGTCAGACTTTTAGTTTGTGAAAGTTGATTGTATATGACTCCGAACTTAATGAAATAAAATTATTAGTCGCGACGTGAGGAAGATATGTTTCTCGGAGGCAAAAACTCGCTCAACTTGGAACTTTGTGTTTCACTTCCATAAAGCAATTCTGAAATCAAACGCACAATAAAAATCGAGCGACTTTTTATCCAACGAGATACAGTTGTTCTACCTTAACTTGTTCTTAATATTGTGCGATTTTATGTTTAAGGATTAATGCCGCGTTATGAAATTGTACGAATTCTCAAGGCACATTTCTTTTCTTATCTCTTTGTTTTCTTGATACAATAAAATAATTGTTCTCGTATCACATTTACAATAATGATGGATAAAAAAGATTTTTTGTCATGATACTATAACACTTATTTTGACTCCAAGGATATGTACAATCAATATCTCCTTTCTTCTTTATAGTAATTTTAAATCACGTTATGAAAATAAATTGCTGAGAAATTGCACATTCGAAAGTCGATTATCCAAAATACATTTGATACGAGAATTACAAAAGTACTTTTGCTCCATGCCAGTTGGTTTGATAAATTTTTGGAAAAACATTATTTGTTTTTCTGTTGCGTTTTCCTTGTCGAAAAAGAGATCGGAAATTGTTAAAATGTACCACAATCCTATTAAAAAATGATTTGCAATTGTATCTTTGTTACAAACGATTCTAATTGAAACATATTAAAAATAATTTCAATATAATTATTGAGTCTAATAAGTATGAATAAGAATATATTACGGTAGACAGTGACACTAAAAGTAGTTAAAACTGATTAAAATATATTCAAAGCTAATTTGAAATGTTTAAATTTTTCGTAGTTTATAATATATTTAATTTTATTTCAACAACTGATTCGGAACGGTAAATGTTCAGTAGGATTTTAGTAGTTTTAAACAATTTCTTTTAACAAGGATTCTTCCATATGTATACATACAAATGTCGATAATTCGTTGGCTCTGAAAACGTTTGCAAAATCACGAATATAAAAAAAGACTTGTACAACTTATCAGTTAAACTTTCGTTCCGCGCGATATTACAACTACTCAGTACCGTATTCTTAGTAAGTCTTTAAATGCGTCATCGCATTTTGAGCTGCAAAAGGGTATGCTTCCAATGTCCTAAGTTACGCGAAGAAAAGCCATAAAGAAGGAATATGATATAAGGAAGGGTCGTTCAAAAATGGAGGGAAAGTTGCCCAGAAAGTACGTTAAATATAAAATATCACAATTTTCATCGAAGACATTTGCGAAAGGCACGACTCCTCGCCAATTATGGATTTCTTTTTTCGTTCTTTCTTTCTTCTTCTTTGTTTTTTTTTTATTTTGTTTCTTATATATATATATATATGTATATATATATATATAAGTATTCGCACGAATTGTTGCGAAATGCCAGACGCCGCTTTTGCTTAGTGTAAAATACCGCTAATTATGTCGAAAACAAATGCAAATGCATAATATAAAATACTTTTATACACAATTATCGCAACAAAAAAGTATAACAAAATACACACAAGAGGATTTGACGCGAAATACGGGACCGTTTTATTGTCATTCCCAATTTCGAATCTTTCCTCGTCACTGACACTGTATAAATAGATACTTTTATACGCACTCACGCACAGTTGTGTATGAATTTTGCGCAATTTACATGCAACTTGTTGCAAAAAAATGTTTCAGTGATACTTTCAAGGTTTTACAATGATGAAGGCTATAGGTTTCAGAAAAAAATTCACAATTTCAATTGCTAACAAAATAATTACGCTTTTGATTCCAAATATTCTAAGAATATTTTTAGATTGTCTCAAACAATATTAACTCTTATGACATTTTACATAACTGTTCGTGAAAAATTCGCGTAAAAAACTATAAAATAAATTTAATTTGAAGATAATTCAATACAATTTTTTTTACATTAAATTTATTGTGAGAAACATTCTTAGAATATTTTTGCAAATTTTTCATAGAACAGTTACTAATCAACATTGACTCAGGTACCAGTGGAACACAGATGAAAACATTTGGAGAGTCACACACAAGTGCGCGCGGGCATCAAAACCACAGTCTCTTAAGCAGTTGCTCTTAAGTACCAAAGAAAAGGAGGGAGGGCAGTAGCGCGACTGGTCGGGTTACATTCACAGCGGTTGTTCGACGGACTGTTCCTGGTGTAGGTTGACGCTCGGTGTCACGGGCTGCGTGTTGTTATGCGCGCTCGTGTTGTTGTTCTGGCCATTCAAAAACGAAGCCATCTCCATCGACGGCTGTTGTCCGCTCTGTTCAGAAACATGCGTGTTCGTTCGCTTCTTTCAGATCTAGAGCGTATATAGGTAACGTACGAGTGTAACATTCGGAAACGTAAAAAAAGTGAAAAACAAAAACAGAAGGGACAAAAAACGAAGATAAAAAAAGAGGGAAACGAAAAACCAAAGAAGAGGTAAAAAAATCAATGGCTAGAAAGATTTTGAAGAAAGAAAAGACCCAATGGGAAATTGCCAGAGTGAGACAAATGGACCAATATTGGCACAAAACTTTGGCAGAATTTGTAAAACAGTACTGTAATTTCTTCATGTCGACAGCAGTAATCGAATTGTAAAATAGTTGTTAAATAAAAATCATCCTATTATTATTTTATTTTAAAAATATTAAAATAATATTTCCTGATTAGTACCTTACCGTTGATGAAATATTACGTAAAAATTTATAATAATTTCGAGATATATATAAGTATAAATTAAATGTACAATATAATTAACGGATTTTCTAATAAATTTTAACTCATTGATATTCCAAAAATATCTTCTAGTTACACATTTACAAAATTATAATTAATTTATGTCCCGGTAGAATACTACTCATTCAATGATTATTTCAAGAATTGGCTTTGAATATTACATTGAAAACAATTTAAAAACAATAACATCTATATTTTTTAGCTGGATTTTGTGACCAACTAAGTTAATTTTAGTTGGCTAAACTACATTGTTTTCTCAGTGTATAAAAATCTGAAATATTTCAGATATTTTAGATAATAATCTGACGACATAGAGAAGTTTTCATCACAGTACAATTACTCTGATAAATGTCCGAATCAAGGCCAGCACTGAACCATTTGTATGTTTCCTATTAGGAAGGAAGAGCGAGGCGAAGAAGGCTACCCCAAGACCTAAGTCTCCGAGTGAGAATTTCCGGCCTGCATGTTAGGCGTAGGGAGCGAAAGCTTATTGCTGTTTCGCGTCAGCTACCTAGGCGACTTGTCCAGGTGTCTAGCAGAGCTAATAGAAGAGGGTGCAGGCGACAGCGTCAGCAGCGGAAATTTAGACAAGTGCATAGACAAAGTAGTTGTTTTCTTTTTCTTGCATTGCTTTACTTTCGCGCTTTTGCTTCAAGTCGCCAATTTCCATTCACCTCCTTTAAGCACTGACCTTCGATTGCATTGATTCCTCAGTTGGCTCCAACCCCGCCAGGGGGTTGGACGTTATGTTGATTTTTGAATCCGCCAAACCGCCATTCATCACTCGTCCATTTGTTATTGGCTTTCCTGTAAAAAAATAAAAATGTTTAAGGTATCTTTACAAATTCAGAAAGTTATTCAATCTAACATATATATACTGAAGTATTCTTGTTTCAAATCGCATTGGAATGTTTGATAAAAATCATGGCAAAAATGCTATATACTTTTAATTCTTTAAATTTACAGTTGATTATTAAATTCAATGAAACAAAAAAAAATTTTTTTAATTAAAAAATAATGTACATAATATTTTCCACGCGGTTCTGATGCGTTTAATAATCATCATTAATGGATCGCTTAAACAACTAAACGACTGAAATCTCTACCTTATCTAATTCTATGGATTGAAAGTATAATGAAACGCGATACCACTGTTGAATTTATAATTATGAGAAGGCTTTTACACTAGCATTCTGCAAAATAATAAGAATTAAAAAAAAAAGTGAAAAAAGAAAAGTAAAAAATGCGTTTATAAATCATTTTCTAAAGCCTTCAAATAAATTTAATTACAATTCTTGGCAAAGTTGAATTTCCATTAGCCTGTCTTTTAATTTGTGTAAATTATAACACCGTGTTAAATCGTCTGCTCGCACTTCCTGTTGCGCTTTTAGCATTCATTTTTTACCGATCTTTATCGTACCTTATACGAATACCGTGGCGTACCAACTTTTCATACCGTTGATCACGTCACGGGAGCCGGCTCTTAACCGTAAGTTTTCGTCTGAATTTCTTTTTCGCTACGCGGTTTTACGTTGGCTTCAAAGTTAAACGCCGGAATACGCACTTAATAGACTTTGATTGAAACGTGTCATTATTTCATTTTGCCGCTATTAACACAACTCGCTCGAATAAAGCTGTGGTTAATTGTTCCACATTGCCGAGAAAAAAAAATTATCTCAGATTATTCAGATTTAATTTTTATAATTCAATACTGTATATATGAATAATTGTCACGATTATTTATGATATTACAATGCACATTTTTTCATCACAATATTAAAGACAATTGAAATTTTATTATGAAAATATTATGTATTTTATTTTATATTAATAAAAAATAAAACGTTACCCTGATTCTGCGAGGTATCTCTAGGTTGTTTTTGCTTATTCCTCTTGTAAGCAATACCCAGAGCTGCGATTCCTCCCAGTAAAGTGGCGCCCCCTAAAACTCCTCCTATAATTGCATACATATTTGACTTCCTCGCACTCTCTAGAAGTTTATGCTTGTTTTCTGTTTGACCCTGCATTGACACTGTTGGTTCAGTTACAACCTTCCTCGTTTTTTCTCTTAAAATTTTTGAAAACTCTGATGCTGCATCTACCGAGAAGCTCTGTACCTTGAACTCGTATGTAGTATCCGGTTGAAGGTGTGAAATCGTAATATTAGTGGCATTTTTGCCTTCAACTGTAGTCTTAATATAATCACCAGCAGATGTAGATGCTCGATGGTAAACATAAAAACCATCTATATTCGCGTTTCGATCTGGGTTTTGCCATACAAGAAGCACCTCTTCCGGCCCCAAAGCTTCGGTGGCGTTCAGAATTGGCACCGGCATTTTATTGCCACCAGAACCACTGACGCTATTTAAATGGAATTTGTCAGACACAGGGCTTATTTTGTTATCATCGTTAGAGTAAACTGCGGCAATTCGAAAACGATAGGTACGGTTAGTTTGGAGGTCTGACACTTCAAATGATCTAACGTGGTTTGGTATAACACTGTTGGCAGTCATCCACAAGGTACGATTTTGGCCGTTTTCGCGATATTGCACCTTAAAGAATTGGATCGGAAGACCAGTGTTCTCTGGAACGGACCAGCGCACCATCACGGAAGTGTCTGACAAACGAGTTACATCCGGTTTGTTGGGGGGGACCAGTAGTGCTAAAACAAATAATAATTAAATTTCAGTTTATAATTATAATTAATCTAAAACTTGCGTTTACAATGATTGCAAATCTTTCTAAGATTAAGTTGTAATTTTTATTTATTTTTTAAAATGTAATTTTTTATACTTAAAAATTGAAAATTGATTTGTTACAAAATATCGACATGATCTTCAAATTTAATCTTTAATAAAAGACGAATTTACTCACAAAAGAAATGAAATAATTATATTACAATTCGTTCTAAAATCCTGACTGACTACTTTTTTTTAACATGTTGTAATCCTCTTGTACATCATTATACCAAAAAAATATACAAGTCAAGAATCACTCAGCGCATTGAAATCCCCCAAACGCGAGCTTTCGCCTCGCCCACTCAACGCATTCTCTGTTCCGAGTAATCATCCGTCACGAAAGCTGTTTACCAAACAATTCACTCACCATTGCCTTTCTTCTTATTCTCCTTGGCTCGTTTCCGTCCCCCGTTCCTTGATCTCTTGTTACCCTCCTTGGGTATCGTATACTCCAATTTACTCTCAATCGTTCCTCCTACGTGTTGCTTAGGCGTGACCCTAAGTAAGCTATAGCCCGAGTGCGAACCATATTCGTTACTCGCCACGCACTGCACGATACCGGCGTGCCGCTTTTCGACCACTGAAATATACAGGGACGAAGATAAATTTGACCTTCTGATCTCCAACTGTCTGCTTTCAACCAAGGTTTCTCCATTGATCAACCATTCGATTGTCGGCTCAGGTTGCCCGGAAACCACACAGGACAGCTCCAATTCTCCTCCTTCCGCAAAAGTCGACGACTTTGGAGCTTTGCGCACTCGGGGTTGCTCGTGAACTTTTAAAATAATTACCGACTTAATCTCTTTGTAATCATTATACCAAACACAATCGTATTCTCCTCTGGCTGCTGGTTGCACGTTCACTATGTTTAGCCCTATGGGGCTTATGTATGAATCCGAAGGCAAATTGCTGCCTAATTTGTTCCAACGAACTCGTGGTATGGGCCAACCCACCCCAAAACATTCTAAAGTCACATTTTTACCTCTCAACACTCTGTACTCCGTTTGTGGTTGTTTAACGAAGTCTAGTGATTCACTATGGTTTATGGAACTGATTGGAAGAATAGTTAATACAGTTTTACATTTACTGATGACGTTTTGCGAAGTAATGTAGTTGTTGGCCATACAGTGATAAGTTCCGGAATCAGATGGTCGGGCATTTTCAATAACCATGCTTTTGCTAGACCCAGTGATGGTAGCATTCTTTAAGAGACGGTCGTCTTTGTAATATTGGACAATAGCATCTGGGACGGAATAGGGCGTTTGGCAGGTAATTGGCACGGTATTGCCTTCGACTACTCTGATTTCAATGTCGGAATTGCGATCGGAAAACTCATGGATCATTGCAACGCTGAGACGAGCGGGGTCGGATGCTAATCCACTGGTCCCTGCATTGATAAAAGGTAAAGTTAATATTTCACGTTCCTTTACTGAATAATGAAAAAAGTGATCTTATGCATAACCAGGAAATGAATTCTTGTTTTGCATAAAAATTATTTCATATATTTATAAGAAATTTAAATATTAGTTGGAAATGAAGATACATTGATCTTCTGTTTATCAGTAAAATAAATTATCACATTAATTTGAATGATGATTATACATCATGTATAAAATTGGATAAATACTTAATTCTAGACAACATCAACGATTCTAAAAAATAGAGCTACTGTCAGCATTTTAACAGATCATTACTATAGATAACTAAGCTGGGTTAGATAATCGTCCACCAGCTTCTTGAAACTTATGATAAAGTTAATAATGACCCTTCTAACAGATGAAGATAAAGTACTCTTCCATTATTTGAACAATTAACTCAATAAATGCTTGATTTCACTGATTTACAGTGGAGATAAATTACTTGAATGCGAAACGTGGACTATCTATCAGACCCACTTGATACTATAAAATCATTCGGTTCAAATCTTCATCAATCATTATCAAGTCTTTAAATTTTCCTCCTGTATCTACTGGATCAAATAAAATGAAAACTTTACCGTAAAAAGCGACGCATCGGTAATCCCCCGCTTTGGATTTGTGGTCCAAAGTGACGACATATTTGGACGTCTTGCTGCTGCTGTTGTAGATATGAAAGAACGGTTCCCATTCGTCGGAGCCAAGCGGCCTGTGTCGCCATGCAAATTTGTCGGCAGCCAGGTTCAAGCTGCACTCGAAGTACACTTCATCTCCCAGCGGCGCTGCTAAAGGCTGAGGATGTCTTGTAAACCACATGCCAAGCTCCTGCCTCTGTCCTGCATGTCATCAATTAATACAGACAATTAAAAATTCAACCTCGCGCTAAGTCATTGCTGATTTTACCGAGAAACACACCTGATACACCGCATCGAAGGACGCATAACCAACTCACGATGGCACCACACAGGGAAAACAACAGCCTCATCTTGACACATTCTACAAAGTAGAAAGAAAATAGTGAGTCTGCAGTTCTATTCTGTTTGTTCTTTTGCTTTTTATTATGCCTACCCCGTTAACCCCCCTCATTTCTTCTTTCTCAACTTTTGCCTCCTCTTCATCATCATCCTTCTTTTCTACTTCTTTCTATCTGTTTTATTTTTCACGGTTTGCGATGTTTGTTTTTTATTTTAAAAACATTTTGTTTTTAATCCGTGGGTGAGGATAGAGGGAGTGAGGCGAATTTGAACAGGGTGGATCGTTAAGACGAGCGCCAACGAGCTGGTTTAAGTTTAGAACGTCGGGTTCACGAGAAAATAGAACAAATTCCTGCGTGCTTGACATAGTCCGGGCACCGATTACCGGCCATCAAAAAATACTCTCGCGAATTCCGGCGTGCAATGAACTTGCGAGCCGGTTTTCCAATTTTTATTATTATTATTATTATTGTTATTACAACTCATACGCCACGTAATCGCGTCGCAATGTTTAGTTATTATTGTCAACATTGGTTCGGAACGAACCTTGTCACGTTGACGCGGGAGGAAGGCGAGAAGAAAAATCATTGTGTTTAATTTGGTAGGATGATTCATTAAAACTGGCCGCGCGTTTCAAAGGAGATGATTATATTCAAATTCGTTAATTTGTAATATGAAATGGCGTCGATGAGATGAGGGATTTCGATAAGATGGCGCGGAGAAAGCTGTTTTGATGAAAAATGTTGTCATTTTTGTTGGACGAAAAGACGAGCGATCGAATAAAACGCGAACGGGACGTTTCAGGACAGGTATAAACTGCTTTACCCACGCATGCGCGTTGTGAGAAAAGTAAAAGGGTTTTTAAAGTCGTTTTTTCTTTCGTCTGGTCATCCTTCGGGGTTTTTGCAAAAATTTTTATTTTTCGACAAAGTCTTTTTGACTGTTCAGTTTTTAGTCGGTTTTAATTAATCGTGCAAATTCTTCTGAAATACATAGAAAATTACAGATTTCTTCTTCTTGAAATCTTCATTTATTTAATTTAAGACTTTTTACAAGTTTCTGAATGCTCTTGAATATTTTGAATTTCGATAACTGTTTTTATCAATTGTTATTTATTTTATTCAACATTCTTTTAAGTTTTACATTTTGAAATACTTATAAGTGTTTCAACATTTAAACTACTTTCTTATCAATATAATTTATTGGAAACAGAATTCTATGTTTTTGCGGTAATATATACGAAGCACAGTTTTAATTTTAAAATTATTGGAAATGTTTTTAGCGTTGAAAGTGTATTTTATGCGCATGTCCTTTCTATGCGCCGTCAATTCCGATACAAGACCCGTTTGACGCGACATATTTTCTGCTCCATATACAGTTTGCGCTATGTGAATTCGGCTGCGTAGACTCGAGTCGCAAAGATAACCTCCATTGTAACAGCTCGCATAAACTGTATCAAATAGTTATATTTCACGTTCCAAATTGTAACGTTAAACTTCAATTTCAATTTGCAGATAAATTTTTCTTATTACGAGTAGGTGTTTCATAAAATTGAAATTACATTGCTGAGCGTTTCAATTTTGTTGTACAGTTTGTTGTTTCATTTATTTGATTTGAAAGAAACATTTTTTATAAGTGAAACAAATAATTTTGAAAATGATATCGAAATTCATTTTTAAATAGATAAAAGATGATAAAATTATGAAATGAATCGAGAATTGCACATTTTCATAACGATAATTATTAAAAACTCAAAAAATTGGAAAAAATTGCAAATTATAATTTTGCAAACTTTGAAATTTAAATTTCTTGAAATGTATAACTTAAATTTCAATCGAATATGACTTACTTTTGATAATAAAAAATGTATTAATTTTGTTATTGAATATAGAAAAACAATTATTCATCACGATACAATATTACAAACATCATTTCAACGAAGGTAAAAGTAATCCATTTCAAAAGCGAGTTTCACGTTCCAGTTTTTAAAATGTACGAAATTGGAGGCGCCGAATGCAGCGGGCTCGTTATTTGCTTTGTAAATTCGTCGACTTTCGACAATTATGTCACGGATCGCAATTCCAATAATTATCTCCGATCGAATTTTAACGACAAACGAAGAACCCTCGTGACCGCGATGAAGTCACTCATTAAACTTATTAGGCCCGAGGGATATCTAATGGCATTTCCTTCAAACGTGAAAAATCGTCAAGATTGTACTCGTACGAGCTTCAACCTACATAACCGTTTAAACGAAAATCAAATTTATCATCGTTGATATCTTTCCCTTTCTCTTTTCATTAATCATTTCATCTTCATTTTTCCTTTTTATTCGCTCATCATCTTAAACTGATCAATTTCTTGTAAAATTAAGTTATAATGTGAAAATAGTTTATTGATATTGAATCTAAAAAATTAATAATAATAATAATAAACACATAAAAAATTAATTTCTCTTATTAATTCTTAGATCAATTTCTCATTAATTTATTATTTTAAAATTTATTGTATTTTAAAGACAAGTGTATTAAGGTATTGTTTATGTTTGAAATACCAAGTGTTTGACATCGTGACTAATTGAGACACTTTTGATGACGGACGTAAAAAATGTCTCAAAACGAGGCACGTTTATTCGAGAGAAGATAAACTACTGGAACGATTGAACGTTTCACTCGAAGGTAATTTGAATTCGTCGGAATTGTAATTTTACTTATCGATTTCCATCATTCGTCACGATCAATTAGAGGACGAATTTCCGTGGCGGCATAATTAACGAGCGCGTGGAAAAAAAAAGGAAAAGGTGAGCGAGGAGAAAAGTTCAGTAATGTGGATTTAGAGATGTCCATATAAGGTGACGAAAACTGTCTTTAGCATGTCACGCGCACTGTTTTACACACCTACGGGAGACGTTATAATGACAGGAACTCGAGCCCCGGGGGAATTATTTATTGAGTAACATTGAAGCGTGTAGGTAGGCCCATTCATAGAGTATACTCGCGCCCACGAAGCCGCATGTATAACGTATATGAAAACACGGCTGCTTTTTCTCCGCGAGCGTCGTTGGAAAAGAAATTTCTCCCGGCGAAAAGCAGCGAACGGCTTTTTCGAAGTAGGGTACTTCCTTAAGGGGGTTCGAATATCGGAAAAATGCCATTCGATGGCCATACTGTTAAAAATATTTTTTCAGTCGAAAATTTGTCATTTCGATTAAAAAGGATTCCCTTTTGAATATTTTCTTAAAAGGAATCTTTTTCATTTAAATCCTTTTTCTGCAAACGGACTATCTCATTCGGTGAAAGTATTGTCGTTTTGAAAAAATATTTTTTTATTTGTCTTTTAAAATAATACTCTTGATTGAAAAAGGATTCACGTTGATTGAAAAGGATAACAAAGAAAACGATATTCATTTTGTAACAAAAAGAATATTGAAAACTACTGACAAAAGAATTTGTCAGTGGATGTTTTAAAATAAGGGTCTTCACACCTTTAAAAAATTCGTTTATTATAAGAATATTGTTGTTCTAATCAATTGATTATTTTTATTGTAAGTGGAATCAACTTATATTGCAAATAATTGATTATAAAAATTTATTTGATTTTCAGAAACAGTTTCGATTGGACAACCAAACTACGATTTTATTAACGTCGCTTTACATAATATTTCTGATGAGAGCAACGTTTATCCAGATAAGTACGAAGAAAAAAATACTTTATTTCGGATTTGAAAATTACTCATCAGCCTTAGAATTTGTTTTTAATTTTAAAATGACAAACATATTTTATTTATAAAAGTCTATTAAAGTTTTGGATTTTCGCATTATATTTGAGTGGTGACTGATTCTTAAATTCCAAAACATTTTAAACTTTAGCAACACTTTTGAAAAATCGGAGCTTTTCAAAGTTGTACACGAACGCACACAATAGTTGAAAAAAGGCCAATCCAAAGTAGCGCAAAAACAAAGAGAAATAGCGAGAAAAATCTGACAGAAGGAAAAGCGACCGTTTGTTGCGGCTGTAGGTCGAGCCTCGGCGTCGCGTCGTCGAACTTTCCGGCATTAAGAAAATCTCGTTATGCTAATGGCCGGTCGTAGGAGACCGGCGGCGCGCCGTCGCGTATTACGAATTTAACGCGCATCGTAGGCTTAACTGCATTACAATTTACGCCGCTCGTAAAGCGCGCGTCGGCCGTTTTTGCGCAACGGAAACGCGACATAAATCAGCGATCGAAAAAAATCATAAATCATCGGCGGCAAAAAGCGCCGGGATTCGAACTCGCGGGCGAATTAAAATGCGCCGGGCGTGTGCGCGCGCGTTTTTGAGCGGCGCGATACGCTAAAATCAAAGTGGGGGAACGGGGGGGGTGGAAACAATCGCACAACAGGTGAATTCCGGTCCCTCGTCTCGTCCCGTTCGCATTCGTCCTACTAGTTTTTGCGAGCCACCGTCCGGCCGCGACAATTCGACGTCGGCTTTTCGTGCAACTCGCCCGACTCGGAATGTCAATCGCCTTTTTTCACCATAACGGCCACTCGCGAAATTTTTATTCAAATTTCCCGCGCGCTCACGCGCGACCTTTGTTTCAAGGATTAAATCGTACGAAAATTGTATTCGAAAAGTATCTTTGTCGATAGTTTTCGATAGTATTATTTATCAAAAATACTCCAGTTTTATTATTAGCTCAAACGAAAGCAAGTGTTTACAACGTTCACGTAACAAATTAAAACACAATTAAACGTCAATAAATTTTAATTAAAATCGTGTTTCGATTAGTTTGTTGGAACGTTAGTAAACTATCCAACAGTTTAATAACATTTCCTTAAAAGACTGTTTGGTACCAAATTTTCAAAATATTCATTATAGTTGTTGTCTTAAAAGTAAAAACAATTTTCCGATACCGTTATCGATAATTATCAATAGTTGATCTATGAACCGTCAAATATTTTCAATAATCGGACAATCGAGTTTTAGTCAGCCCTACTCATTATATGACAAGTCAATATGAATGTATATCAGCTCGGTTCAATATTGATTTAATATTAATTTAATATGGAGTTGTTCATCAACATTGAATCATTTCAATATTTGATCAATATTGCATTATTATTAAAATAACACCGAAAGAATCCAATATTTGAATCAATTATGATTCAGTTTAAAATCAATTTTACACTGAGAAAAAAATATAGTAATACCATTTAAGTATTTGGTCGGATTTTGTCACAACTACATATTTTAGTTGTCGCAACTAAATGTTCAGTTACTTCAACTATAAAATAGTTGCCGGAACTAAAAATGTAGTTGGTTCCACTAAAAAGGCAATAGTTGATTTCCTGGACCGTTCCAACTAAAAGTATTTCTCTCAGTGTAAATCAACTTTGAATGAGTTTAATAATTCCAACACAATATTAATTCATTATTTTATTAACACAGAATTAGTTCAATATTACATCGATATTAAATCATTACTAAAACTCAAATGTCAGATCAGTAATTTAACTCCACAATTCATCATCAATTAAATTGGTATTATTCTCTCAAAAAGTTATCAATTCTTTTGTCTCAATTTAACCCTGCGTACTCTTATTTCCAGTAACTTTTTGCAATCGTTGACGCGACGAATCAATACAGTTAATAGTCGGCAATAGTTTCTTTTGGCAAAAAAAGAAGAAGAAAAAAAAAAACGCCCGCGCGGAATGTTAATTAAGGCAATTTCTCGTACGACTTTCCTCGCTGGCTTTCGCATCGGTTTCTCTCGTTAGCGGAAATATCGGCTTTCAATCGGCCCATTGATGCCATTTTTCCCGGCACACGTGCATATCCATATAAAGGGCCGATGCGCGCCGATAGAACGGTTCTCCAACTTTTCGACCGTTTCTGCGCTCGGCTCTAATTACGCCGGCGTATAAAGTAACGCGGAAGCGCCGCGGCGTATCTTCATCTGCCGGGCGCCTCGCCGCGATTCCAACGTCGCGTCGCGAGCTTTCGGCGCGCGCTGTTCCATTCGGCCCGCGTTTTCATTGTTCGCACGTATCACGCGCTCGTGCGCAGAAATGCCTGCGCGTCCGCCCGCTCGCTGTTTGTATTTGCCGGGGGACTATGCGCCGGAGGATTAGCGAAGTTGGAATTAATGGGCCGGCGATTGAGTTGCTTGTAACGCTTCGTTCAAATCGATATTTTTGACATTTTATCCTCCGACGGGACGTTTCGTTCATTGTTTTATTACATTGTTTAGTTAAGAATATGAAAATGTAGAAATTTGAATCAACAATGTGTTTCATTTTTTTTTTTTCCGGAAAATCAAAAATAAAAAAAAAAACATGAAATAGAGGAAGAATTAAGAAAGGAATTAAGAAAGTTTATAAAAAAAAATGCAAAATGAATTCTTTTTTCATTCAATGAAGTTTGGGAAAAAATCATAAAGTTTAATGTGAAATAAGATTATATTTCATTAGAGTATCAAGAAGTTTTGTTACACTTGAATACAGATCTTTGAGTGCAGAAAAGTTTTACTGTAGTTTCATTAAAGTCTTTTTATTTATAAGCCTTGCAAATAAAATCTAGCATATCTTTAGAAATGTTGTACATTTAAAATATTCATTCCGCATTACTGTGCAACTTTAACGAACTTATATACTGTCCATTAATTATTATAACTACATAAACAGTTAATTATTAATAAAAAATTATTTTATATACTTTTTGTTTCGTTTTTTAATAAAAAAATCATTATGCACAATTATTATAAAAACGTTCCTAGTGAATTTATTTTTCGAGTAGAAATAAACCGATAAACCATCACTATGACATAATGACATAACACACTCGAACGAATGTCACAAGAGCCTTATTTTAGAACTAATCTCGAAATAAGACGCGCTGCTGTTAATATCAACGTCTGCACCGAGCATTTTAGCATTGGAATCTCTCGATGAGGACCGATTGATTGATTTATCGAACGGCGCGCAAAAGGCATTGAAATGTTAATTCGAGCGAGCTAATCGTCACCGTTCACCAATTCCGATTACTTTGTTCAAATGGCATTTGTTCAAACAGTTGTGCGAAACAGACGAATTGGAGAACACCGTGGAACCAGCGTTACAGTCAAAGCAAAAAGTTTACCCACAAGTTTTAAATTCAACAATTTGTTTCATAACTGCATTTGGACATGTAAGACGTTTATACTAACATTCCTGGTTTAAAAAACGAAATTGTTTAGTAAAAAATATTTTATCGAATTGTCGCCAAAAAGTGCAATTGAAATAGTTAGGCTGAAGCACATTGAATTTTTCAGTTAACAAAAGTTTATGAAATTTCGGAAAATTGTCGAGCAAGTCTCGTTCAATCATTTTGCAAAGTTCCATTACATTCCGACTATTTCGAGTTAATGGCGGTCCCACCTTTATACCGGCCCGGAATAACCGGCCGCCGCGACGTGAAAAGTAACCATTGAAAAGTCGTCGCGCTCTTTTGAATTCATTTGCCGCGTATTTCTCCTTGCCCGCTTCGTTATCTGTCGTTTCGAGCGCTGTTGACTTCTTTATTCCCGCGGCCGTTCTCCGATCCAAAAACGTTGAAACGATAAAGCAACAGAAACGCCGCGCGAAATGGGCTGCTGAAATCGTCGCCGAGAAGGCGATTCTTTGAAAATTTGTCGACAAGTTTCATTGTTATTATTTTCTTTTCTTTGAACTTAAGAGTTGCAGAGTTTTTCGAAAAAATACTACAGTCGTGGAACGAGTTTTTTTTTCGTCCTTCTTAAAAAGTATGAGAATAAATTTCAAAAATGAAAAAGGTTTCGCGAATTCACAGAAATGCGATCGCAAAAAGGAATTCGTAAATTCGAATCAAATTTAGAAACAAAATTTATTTAGTAATAATTGTTTCTCGAAATCAGTTTCTTAAAAACAGTTTCTTAAAATTTGTATTAAATATCCTTTTCCTTTGCATAAAATTATTAGTTATTTCCTAAGCCGATATATTCATTCAAGTAAAACACAAACTGATACACTAACTTACTATTTAGTAACACTCCTGAATTTAAATTTACCTACTGTGTAAACAAAATTCTTTCATACTGTTCTTAGAGTTAAACTTCGTTAGCAAATACGCTAAAATAAGTGATACGTTATGTTAGAAATCTGTGAAATGAAAGTATGGCGCCAGTTTAGGAGACTTTTTCGTTAACATTGTCAACAATGTTCTCTCCGTGTACTTGGTTACGCGCCATACGAACCGTCGCTCCGTGCAATCGTGATCTCGAAAACGTAACCCGATGACGCGAAAATTGAGCCACGTGAAAATGTGTTTGAGAATAACGTTATCGCCCGTTTACGAGGGCCGTGCGATAAAAGTTGAGCGTCTCTCAAGAACAACTTGACACGTCGTAAAAAGCTATTCTTCTTTTCGCTCTCGCGATCCCGAGCGGCCAGATAAAGCACGTACTGGTTTCCGCGTAATGGGCGGCCGAAATTTTACCACCTATGTCCTCGAGTGCAACTTGTTTAGCCGTTTAAAAGGTTTTTCTTGTCGAGCACCGGCTACTTCAGCCGGCAATTCATCAATAGCGAACAATTTTCTACTCGTCTTGTTCCTTCCTCTTTCGTTTTCGCCGACTTTTGTTTTTTCTCCTCGGCGCCATAAAAGTTTTAACGCCGGTTATTAAAACGATTGTCGTCGTAATTTAGAATTGCCATAAAATGATCCGCGAGGCGCCTTTCCGGTGTGACATATTCAGATTTATCAAACTTATAAAATATTGGTCAAAAACCTTATTCAAACCTATATATTTTCCTATTCTATTCTATTGCTTGATCCAAAACATTCATCGCTAACCATTTTTAATTTTATTTCATCCACATATATTAACCTTTACAATTAAAACTCAAAATTGAAACATTAATCCATAACGATATTCAAACTCACTTTTAATTTTGAAATTTAATTCCAACAAAAAGAGGAAAAAAAAAACAATTGTCTTATTTAAGACCATCAAAACATCCTAACTTAAAAACGAAAAACCTAACATCTTACAAGGTATTTGCCGCAAAAAGAGTCACTCATAAACATCCAAACATTTCCAATCAAAATCACTTATTTTCCCGTTGAAAAAAGCACCACACTCGTCGACCACTTAATCGCGCGGAAGCCCTCCTAAAAAGCTCTCCGCTTACGCGAAAAGCGCTCCGATTTCGGGGCAGCGCTCGCTCGGACTCAAACGGGCCAGGCCGAAAGTTCGGTGAGTTCGCGAGCGCACGGACCGAGCCGGGCAGGCAGGAATTCGGCGAGCGAGCCCGAATCGCGATCATGTGATGGGCAACGGGAGCGGGGCACGGGGGAGGGGGCAGCGGGCCAAAAGGGAAAAAAGCGGCCGGCGGAGTTAAACGCTCGATTTTGCTTCGACTTTTTTCCCAGCGATTTCGACCGATCGCCCGAAAAGGCAAGAAAACAAAAGGACCCGAGGAGGGGGAGGGGGCGCGTCGCACTCACCCTTTCGCGCGCGCGACCAAGCTCTCCGGCGCTGGACGTTGCGTCGTTTTGATTTCGGCGAAAAAATTTGCACGCCAATTGCTTCGCCAATTGCTGTCCTTTTCAAACGGCCCGGTCCATTGTTCGGCGTCGAGATCGCGCTTCCTCGGGCTCGACTTGCTCGTCGGGAACGAGCGCGCGCGCACCAACCGCGATGCTTGGCGTCGTCCACCAGGACGACCAGGACACTGGAATGCAGACCGACGGGTTTTGAACACGATGACGCGATGGACGAGGGCTCGCGTACGGCCACGAGCGCACCCGAACCGAGCCGACGCGCGACTCTGCGCGCGCCGCGCCGCGCCACGCTTCGAAAGCCCGTGGGGGGCTCACTAACTTTTGCGGAAATATTGCTCGCAAATATTTTTATTTATTTATTTCTTTTTTTTTTTTTTTTTTTTTCTTATAGTTGTCGATCAAAATAATCTTTGCACGTGACTTTTGCAACGCTCAAGTTTTGTTTAGCTTTTTATATTTTGATCCTTCATTACCTGTTCTGGTAATGAATAATAAAATTAATAAAGTGAATTTTTCATTTATGAATAACTCAACTATGACTTTGTGTTGGTCTGATTAATTATATTTCCGTTACGAAAATACGAGTTTCAAGCAGGGTTGCCAGAAAAACTCGACAGAAAACCGCCGAATCCATAAGAAATAATGGGGTTGAGATATTTTCTTTCCTTTTTTCTAGCAACTTTTGTTTAAAGAAATCACAGTTTACGATACTATAGATAAAAGTATGTAGTGAAATAAGTTTTTAGATTAAATATTTTTCATCATAAAATTGTTTTTCCTTAGTGTACAGTAAGTTTTAATTTCTGCTCTCAAATTTTTAATATAATATAATGAATAATATTCATAAAAAATTGCAATACAAATTTTAATTCTAGCGTTAACAAATGTATGGGTGTTATGTTCATAATTTTTAATGCTCTAAAACGTTTTTGAAAGATATTGAATCATAATTTACATCTTGATATGAATTTTTAGTAATTTTTATTTAATAATAAAAAGCAACGTAAAAACTGTATAAAACAACAGTCTATTTCCAATAAGATTCAGTAATTTATTAAGAGGATTTCATACTTTTGTTCGAACCAAGTAAAATAATTTTTATCAAAAAAATGTTTTTAACCATTCTATTATATGTATGATGACCGATAAGTTGACTTGATTATTATAAAAGAACGATTATGAATTAAAAGTTTAAGATTTTAAGAGAATTGCAAATGTTATCATGTACCTGAGAAACAAGAAATAAGTTTAAATTTATAGTCCATTTAACAATTAAGTCTTTCATAGTTTAAACAATGTAAAAAAAAATTATTGCTTAGATTTTTAAATAGCAATTTGAATCAATGAAATTATTATTTAATCAAATCTGTAATATCGATAACAGGGTGATTAACGTCTTCCTTACAGTATTTCATACAAATATATTTATTTGAAACAAAACTTAAAGTAATCATTCAAATTAATCAGAAACAGACAAATTAAGAAAAAATAGATAGTAAAATTTGAAAAATGGATATTTATTTGTCACAAAGTCATAAGATTCACAATGAGCTTCGCGCAAATAAACAGAACTGCTAAATGATGGTTTATCTCTTTCTGCGCAAAGACAATGAGTTTCTTCGCAACCAGGCAGCGCGTCTGGAACCGCCAATAGTTTGAGAATAACGATGGCCTTTGCCAAGACCTCGCGAACTCCTTCCCGCGGACGTTTTTCCACGGAGTTCGCGGTGCTTGTGAACTGGGTTGCAGATCCAATTGACTTTGGGATCGTTACGAATCGCCTGAAAAAATCACAAAACCATACATTTTTATATTCTGTCAATAATTTAGTTTTTACAATTGTATTCATTGTTAATTATCTTCAGTAATATAGTGAAAAAAATCATCATTATAAATAAGATGATGGTGCATGTTGTGATCATCATGGAAATCATTGAAGAAAAGTTGCTGAAATTTTCATTCTTAAATTTTCTATCTTTCTTGTTTTTCAACTGATTTTATTTTATTTGATAAAATGATTTCTTGCATCATATTCATTGTTATAGATATATAATTTAATTATCATTTTTCAAAATGTATGAAGTATGCAACATTTATTAATCAATAACATTAATAATAAAAATTAAAAATTAATAATAAAATAAGATTAAATATTTAAAATTTCAAGCAATTATTCTTAGTGACTATAGTTTTTGGAAATCTTAAAATTGAAAATTATACTAATAAAATTTAATAAAAATTCAAATTACTTTGTGAGCGGGATCAACCAAGATAACTTCGTAATATTTGTAAGATGAATCTTGAGCAATCCAGTAGCTGTTCAAGACTCTCAATCCTCCGCACCTACGTCCAACTCGTTCCTGCAATATTAAATAACGGTTTGGTTAATACAATTTATAAGAAAACTTCATTTAAAGAAGTTATAACACTTTTACATTTTTCAGACATCCAAGGAAGAAATAATAATCATTTGCTTCATTACAAAATATGATTTCATCATGTTTTACTTTTTATTCAATTTTATTTTATTAAAATAAATAAATAAATAAATAAATAAATAAAATCTAGTAGAGACAGGATCTTACTTCAGCAACAGACTGAAGCTTTCTTGTAGGTTTCAGCTGGTTAACTCCGTGACTTTTTGGCTTGCCGTAAGTAGCACCTTTAGGTACTGGGCGTTTGCGACCACCACGGCGCACACGAATTCTGAAGATAATGAAACCTGAAAGTAGATAAAAGTGAGACTTGTTTTGTTAATATAAAATCATATATTTTTTGTTAAAAATAATTTATTAAAATCGATCATATTCAGTGAAATAATTCATTCAGCAATAAGATTATGAGTGGTGCATGATTTCTCATCATGATATGATCGTAAGTCATAATTTTCTCAATGTACAAATACAATTAAATGTTAATTTAAAAAACAATTTATGGTGATTAAAAATAGTTGGTTTTTCTATTAGTAAAAAAATATTTTTGAAATAATGTAACACGTGTCACTGAACATGTGCACAAGCATTAGTTTTCATCAAAATATTTAAATTCATTATTTTTGGTAGCTATTTATCTTATGTATTTTGAACAGGTAAAACTGATAAAAGTTATTCAGCAAAACTTATTGATTTAATGTTAGAGAAATTATAAGATTTCTTTGTTTCTTTATTTATTATTTTTAAATTTTGAATTAAAGCACGTTTTTTTTCTTTTTAATATTTTGGTAGTTTAATTTTTTTTTATTTTTTTAGTTAAATTTAAGATTTAAAACGTGTTTTTCAACAAAACGAACCTTGCTTAGCTTTGTAACCCAAACGGCGTGCCTTGTCTGGTCTGGTAGGTCTCGGCGCCCGATGCATTTTGGTAAGTTGACGTAATTGCCAACATCTTACTCGAAGTAAGAAACGAAGCACATCGCTTTGCTTCTTACGATACTCTTCTTGCATGTACAAATAAGCGCCCATCTTTAAAACTGTTGGGAGAAAATAAAGAATCACATTTTTATCACATATTAACATATTTTCTTACAAATATTTTGAAATCAACAAATAAAGAAAAAAATTCCAATTAACAATTGAAGTTTAATAATAAAGTAATTGTTGGACTTTTCGACAAATTACAATATTCATTACGTACCACGCGTCACATTTTAGGTTATGTCTCGAAACAAATTTTCACGTAAAATGCCGTAAAAATGAAATCGATGAGAATAAACGAAATAAATCATTTTTCAATGATTATTATAATTACTTGTGAATTAAATAAAATAAACGGATGAGCTTACACGAGGCTTCTAATATCGTTAATAACTTATTTTTTACTGACTTACCGTATGTGCGAGGACGACGTTTTAAAGGAAAAGAGTATGGCCGGAAACATGGTAACACTTTATAAAGATTGAACTATCTGCAGCGCCCTCTCAGACAAACTTCGCCTTTAGAACGGTGAAAACGGGTGTTTGTGAATTGAACGTACCGCTCGGGCGAAATCCATTTGAGCGATTTCAATTCTCCCACATTGTCAAAGATTAAAGTTATTGTTCATTGTCCGCCTTTTACATATTTTACCTGTTGAAAAAAGATGAAACTATAAATAAAAGAGCAATAATGTAAAAATTTTTTTAATTATTTAAAGTGAGTTTGATAATTAATTAAAATGTATTATATTTTATATATATTTCATATTTATATTTGTATAAAAGGATAAGTATAAATTTTAATACCTATTCGCGCCGAAATTTTATGATGGCGCTACAGGACGAAAATTATTGCCAAAATGAAATAATGCTACGAAAGTGTCTAGTTTATTTATTTATTTAAACAATATTGAGACACAAGCCAGTTTTATTTATCGTTTGTTATTATCAGTTAAAAGCAACAAAAGAAGAAGAAAGGAGAAAATTCGGGGTAAATGTCATTTCCTTTGTCAAAAGTCTAAATTGTTTACAAAATTATGACATTATTACACTGAGCCAACGTACTGAATTCACATTACTGAAATTATATCTGACGCATACGGAATGTTGGGTTTTATCAATAAAAATAGTCAACGATTTCGGTTGACCTGGTCTTACATCAGATTTTACACCTCACTAGTGCATCCGGTTCTTGAACATGTGACTGTGGTCTGGACTCCCCAAGTCGGGTATCAAATTAGGGCCATTAAATCTGTTGAAAACAGATTTCTCTTGGTCAATCAAATCAACATACCTAACATAACGAGTTTTTTATATCCCTTTAAATATTATTATAAAATATTATAAAAATATTAAAATTATATTTTCCTTGTGTCCTCTCAAAATACTATTCGTATAATATTACTTTTTATTAAACAATATTACAGAAATATAATAAATAAATAAATGAATTTTGTGAGGATACAAAAATATAATGTTTTTTAATATTATTTTATCAATATTTTATTTGAATATTAGAACTGATTTACTTTTATATTATGATTATAAAGAACTGACATCTGTTAATATTTATAAATAAAATCAATTACATGTATTCTTTCATTTTTCCAGAAAATATTTATCCACATTCAGAACGATGAGTACTTTCAAATTTACCGATTACGATTTTATAGGATTTGATCTCGATCATACGCTATTACGTTACAATATAACAAATTTAATTCTTCTGGAATACGATGTCCTTGCCAAGTATTTAATAGAAGAGAAAAATTATGATCCAAAATATTTAGCCAAACCATTAGGAGACAAAGAGTTCGATTTCATTCAAAAAGGTCTGATTTTGGATTTTGAGAAAGGAAATATTCTGCGAGTCGCTCCAAACGGTGAAATAAAAAAAGCTTGTCATGGAACAAAAATGTTGAGCTCCAAAGAATTGCTCGCAGATTATCCCAATCGACGATGGGAAGTCTGTGACGTTTTTGTTAAAGACATGTTGGCAACCTGGAATGGACCTTTATCTTTGAAGCTTCGTGCTTTGCTAGATTATTTCGACATGCCTGCTTCCCTGGTTTTTGCGAGAATTGTGGACACATTGGACGAAGAAAATGGAAAGCCTTTGAACTGTTATTCCATATGGCCTGACATTCTGGATGGACTATCGTACATG
The DNA here is from genome assembly GCA_022817685.1 of Aradophagus sp. ZL-2020. Classification (NCBI taxonomy): domain Eukaryota; kingdom Metazoa; phylum Arthropoda; class Insecta; order Hymenoptera; family Scelionidae; genus Aradophagus; species Aradophagus sp. ZL-2020. The sequence goes on along the minus strand of JABFOV010000140.1, from coordinate 28,731 downwards.
TTTACGAGAGAAAATTTCGCATTAAATAAAGGTCAATATTTCAGGTCTCTTAAAGCTGACCCAAAAAAATATTTTCACATTTGTCATCCAGAAATTATTACGTGGTTAAAAAAATTGAGAAAACAATGCAAACTCTTTCTTTTGACTGGATCCAACGTAGACTTTGCAGATTTTACTGCGTCTTATTCTTTGGGCGAAGACTGGAAATCATTGTTCGACATTGTTGTATGTTTTGCAAAAAAGCCTGGCTTTTTTACAAGTGATCGGCCGTTTTATGAATTAGATAATTATGAGGAAGTTAAAACTATTAGTGGTAAGGAACTGAAAGAAGGATGTGTTTATAATCAAGGTAATTGGAAGGAATTGGTCAATTTTATTAGTCGAAAAACGGGTGTTAAGGAGCCACGTTGTTTGTATATCGGAGACAATGTTATTCAGGATGTTTACGTACCTGATGTTTATGGCAAATGTGATACAATTGCTGTAGTTGATGAACAGCTATCTGAAAAGATGCTTCATCATGACTTAAGTCATTTAGATGAAGAAATTATAAATTCGTCATTCTGGGGTTCATATTTTCGTTTGAGTGACCCAGAAGGTGACACCGATTCTTTTTGGAATCACATTATCAAATCTCATGCAAAACTTTGTGTACCTCAATTGGATGTTTTTATCAATAATCCACTTGATAAGGAATATGAATGTTTTGATAAAAATAATAAAAAGTGTATTGGATACTATCCAGGAAAACCTTTATCAGCATTATGATTTTGGAAGGAAGTATTTCTTCAATCATGTAAAAGGTACATGTATATAAAATCTGATTTTATTGAATATTATCATTGTTATTCTTTTTTGAATCTTTAGTATATTATTATGTGAAAATATATAAATGTGATCGTTTTAATTGATACTTTTATTTTCAGAAGCATAAACTGTGAATCATAGTTCCTTGTTGAATAATTATTGGCGCTTGAGAAATAAATCTTCAGCTTAATTAAAGTTTACTTATTTAATATTTAATGTTCAAGTGACAAGTGACAAGTATGTACATTCCAAAATGATTTTGATATTATTGATATATCGTGATGAAGTATATAAATGATCTGACTGTTTTTATAATTTTTAAAAATGTTGGCTTCATTTAATATGAATTTGAATTTTTATATTTATACACCTATAATCTTTTACATATTTATGAATATATAAATTTTGTACATTCTCAAGTAAAATACATTGTTTACTAAATATGTTTTTATTTCATTTATACAATCCTGCAAAATACAGAATGTATAAAATTTGGTTGAGATTTAAATTAATTATTATAAATAATTATTAATGTCCAATAATTATAAAAGTACAGAACAGTATCAGTAACATTATACAAAATTAATTTTAATTTCTTTTACAGTTTATTATTTTATTAATACAATTTTTCACAGTTCGACTTTTATACTTACAATAAAAATATAATATAATATAATATAAATTATTTCACTATTTTTAACTATAATAACTTAATTACCTCTTCGTTTACTAATAAACGTTTAAAACTTCAAATCCATAAATTTTTTTAATTGTACAAATTAAATCTGTAACTCGAGTTTTAAAATTCCCTTTAACTCCACATTTGATTTAATATAAAAAAAGTTGTCAACAATGGATTGAACAAAAATATCCCTTTTCATTAACTTTATTAGACGTTTCCTTCAATAAATAGTTAAAAGAAATAGTTCTAACACTGATTAGTTTTGCTGTTTTTGCTATAAAATCATCAAATGTCATATTTGGATCTTTTAATAAATGTAAGTATACTACAATGACATTTTTTTAATTGACAGTGTATAGTGTGAAATTTCTTCATGAAATCTATGAAATTAAATTGACTTTTTTTTTGTTCAACAGGATTACATTCATAAAGTGCAACTAACGTAACAGTGGCCAAATTGGAGATCATAGTAATGGGGCTGTAAAGAGGAGGAGGCAAAGAGAAAAGAAGAGACATTGGCAAGAGTGTCAAAATAACGCTGGAAGATTAAAAGTGTGTAATAAATTGCGAGAGGCGAAGTAGGGTCCACGAGTGACTACACTTTGCGGATAAGCTCTCGATCAGTGCCGTGCGACTCATCGCGGCGAGTAGCTACTTCCTGTGAGGTCGCCCTCGCGCTCTAATCAGCTTCCTGGATGGGGCACATAATCATCCAGCTGATTGCACATCTCGGCCGCACGATACCTAGACAAGCCCGAGGATTCGATCATATTGGCAGTCTCCCGGCGTCGGGCTCATCTTCGACGTCCAACTTTCGTCGAAGAGGAACACTGTTGTAAATATTTCGCCAGCAGCTCACTCTAACAACCGCTAACTAATCCACAATATAAAAGCCGTATGTTTTTTTACAATAGTCCAAGTGACGAGGTTCACGGCAGTTGTCTCAGACACAATTGTCTATGGTCAGTGCATTCGTTGAATTCAGATTGAAATTTCAATTCGCAATTTTTCATCCACGTAGCGCTGGCGAAATATTTACAACAGTGGTGGTTAATGAGAGCGCGCTTGCAACAAGTTGTTTTGGATACATCGTTTTGCGAACCTTACATCGGACGTAAGTTGATGAATGAAGTATTGATAAAGTTGCTTTTGCTGGATTCTGTTTGATTCATTTTAAAATAAATATTTTTTGAAAATTTGGACCTAACTGGGGCCTGGAACTAGTGGGTTTTGTATGATTATTGAATTTTAATATATAAAGCGACTTTTAGTTATAGTTTTTTAATTCGATTGTATTAATGTGGCCTTCATTCAACCAGTTCAAGATCAACTTAAGACAATTTAAAATTTTTGATTCATTATAAAATTTAAGTTGCTCATTAAATGCATTCTGTACGAAAAGTCAGTTGATATTTAAGAATCATTTCTTTGTTTTAGATTTATTTTTAATTAGTTCAGGTATTTAATATTTTATTTGCAATCATTGCAGATCATTTGACGAGCATCAACGTCTCAAAACATGTTTTCACCATGTGAATGGAATGATGGCCTTCTGAAGCTATTGGGGTTCCGAGTAAAAACTTAGCAAATTCCACAAGGAGTAGAAGCTATTGAGATAAAGTATGTGTGACACGCAAACTAATCCTCGGTCTCAAGACCCATCCTTCCATTTCGAGGAAATTGAAAAGATGGCATCAGAAAATGACGAGGAAAACAAGGCTCATACGGAGTTGCCTCTTTACAAGTTACATCTGGTGTGTATATTTATTTATTTATTTATTTATTTATATTATATATGGACAAAACTACTTTATATATTATATTTTATATTTTTTTCTGTATATTTATCAGTATACAATCTTATTTGAATATGGTAAATTCATTTTAATCATTCTTTCTCCTTTCAGTCAATAATATGGATGTCGGAAAATTTACTTTTGGTGCTCACAATCACTGGAGTTTTTGCAGGAATAATCTTTGGATTTCTTGGTCGTCTAGCTAATCCTTCCACCCAAGCTGTAATGTTAGTCAGCTTTCCTGGAGAAATCCTGATGAGAGTTCTAAAAATGTTTATTTTGCCACTCATTATATCGTCACTTGTTGCAGGTTTAGATAATTTTTTCTACAATTTATATATTTATTTATTAAATGATTTCAAATACTGTATACAAATTTAAATTTTAAAAAATCTAGTTTATTTTCATTAACCCATAATCATTTTGTAAACATACAAAGAAAACATGCAGAGATATTATATGTTATTCAATTTTATTTCAAGAAATAACTGATTTTCGTTGAATGCAACATTTCAGGCATGGCTCAGCTGGATGCAAAAAGTTCTGGAAGAATAGGTTTCCGAGCTTTGACATATTATATGGTGACAACAGTCCTAGCTGCTATCGTAGGTATCGCTATGGTTCTGATTGTGCATCCAGGTAATTCAAAAATCAAAGCTGTTATGCATGCTCCTGAAAATGAAGAGGCAAAGGTTTCTACTTTGGATGCTATTCTTGATATAATTAGGTAATATTTTCTCTTATAAAGTTTGAACTTCAAAATAATGTCTTATAATAAAAATTACGAATTACTACTAATTAAGAATGATACAATTGTTATAATTTCAGTATAGTACTTTCATTAATATTTTATTCTCGATTAAAAAATTTATTTCATTTTATGTAATTTTTTTCAAATATTGGAAACATAATATTCCTCTGATAGAATACCATACATATGATATACATATATATACGTATATTATACGTATAAAGGATAAATAAGAGCTAAATGTCAAACTAATATATAATATACGTAATGTCCGATTGGGGGTTTTCCCTTTTTAAATAAACTTTATTATATGATTTCTAGGAATATGGTCCCTGAGAACCTAGTACAAGCATGTTTCCAACAAGTTCAAACATCTTATGTAACAAGAAAGGTGGTTCTTGTTGGTTACGAAAAAAATATGAATCAAAGTGAATATGTTATGGAACCAGTATTGATTTACAAAGATGGAACCAATGTCATGGGAATGATCGTGTTCTGCATTACGTTTGGCCTTATTTCTGGGCATATTGGAGAAAAGGGAAAATTAATGGTCGATTTTTTTGTATCATTGAATGAGATTATTATGAAACTCATCAATCTTATTGTGTTATGGTAAATAAAGCTTATAAAGAATATATAATATAAATATATGAAATACATTTTTTAATCTTTTTTCACAAAACTTCAAATTTTGCTGCAAAAGGAAAGAAAATGTATGTCCAATCAATCATTAGTGTCCATTGCAAAATAAATTCAACATCAAGTTTACATTGCAATTTATTATTATCAAGGTATGCACCATTCGGGATAATGTGTTTGATTGCTGGAAAAGTAATGTCCATTGCAAATCTGGCGGCAACAGCTCAAATGCTGGGTTTATACATGATCACAGTTGTATTGGGTCTCTTGATTCATGCAATTATTACTTTGCCATTAATTTTCTGGGTGATAACGCGAAAGAATCCAGCAACCTTTTTCAAAGGAATGCTACAGGCTTGGGTTACTGCTTTAGGAACAGCGTCAAGGTAATTTAAAAATTAATACTCTTAAAGTAACTGAACCTGTTTAAAATATTTACTAACAATAATTACCATTGCAAACTCAAATTATAATTACAATATTTATTGTATTGCAGTGCAGTAACATTGCCTATCACTTTTCGTTGTTTAGAAGAAAACAACAAAATTGATCCTAGAGTAACAAGATTTGTTGTGTCCGTTGGCGCAACAGTTAATATGGACGGCACAGCTCTTTATGAAGCTGTGGCTGCCATTTTTATTGCTCAAATGAATGGCATTTCTTTGGGAGTTGGAGAAGTTATTACTGTCAGGTAAACACAAATAAAATTAACTTGAAAATTTATTTTATATTACTAAATTTCAAATTTGAAATGTGACCACATTTCCAACGTTTATTATTAAACACAAATAAAATTAAATAGAATATGTTATGTGAAAGAACAAAATTATTCATAAACTTTGGAAAATACGAATAGAAAATAAAAGAATTTTCAAAAATTATAATTATATATGTTATTTAGTTTTACAGCCACTTTGGCCAGCATTGGTGCTGCAAGTATTCCAAGCGCAGCACTGATTACAATGCTCTTAGTGTTGAGCGCACTGGGGCTTCCAACCAACGACGTTTCATTGCTCTTCACTGTTGATTGGTTGTTGTAAGTTGCAAAATATTAATGTGATTAACGTTAATGTATTTTCAATGATAATTTCGGTTGATAAATAATTGTTACGAATTCATCAGGGACCGACTTCGGACATCAATCAACGTGCTGGGTGATGGATACGGAGCAGGAATAGTATATTTTTTGAGCAAAGACGAATTAGACAAAATGGACAAAGAGCGTAAACTGGATATTTTGGAAAAACATCTGACGAATGAAGAGATTTTCAAGGATAATTCAAATCCTGTATTATCTGAGTCAAACATGTGAAACAGTAGCTCAAAAGACGATAAGTAATGTTGAAGAACATTTTTTGAGGAGCAGAATTTGTTCCAACTTTTTCTTTTCAAATAAGTAAAGTAAGTAATTTTGAGCATACCAAGTACAAATAAGAAAATAACGCCATCTAGAACTGCGTTATATATTTATTTAGGGTAAAGTCGAGATTAAGTTTAGTTATGATTAAAGGTCAGTAATAAGTGTTCATTCGATGCTCTGAAATGAAAGCGTCACATCTGCAAGTACAGCAATTGTTTCAATAATGCCAACAACTTTTTCCACTCTTTATATGAAACGTATTTTAAGAATATTTTATTATAAATGTAGAATAAATGTTGAAGTGTGCAAGTCCCCCTCCAGACAATTCAATGCGCTGAATACTGTAAGTACTCTAAGTTATAAGTTTATTAATTACAATGAGTTTTTCTTGTATGATAAAGGAAACGCTTTTGAAATCAGTGCACACGACACTGAGCTTGCTGTGTAATTTTTGTAAGTCTTCGTTTTCGCTTATTATTTCAAAAGCTCTGCAAATCTATCATGTATGTTAAGCTATAATAAAGATCGAGGAGAAACAGTTTTGTTGATTTTTGAAATACTTATTAATTAAATTTCTCCGTTTCTTAAATAATAATAAGCAAATATTCTCACAAAATGGCATCAAGTAAAATCATATAAATGCATAAAATAACACAAACGTAAATTTTAATAACATACTGATCGTAAAAATATTCGTTATTACAATTTGCTGATATTGAAATTTAATAGTTATGATGAAAAAGAATCTGTTAATACAGCAAACGTAATTATGAGCTCATTAGGAACTCATTCGAAAAAATTAGTTTAATTTCTTACAATAAAATATGCGTTACCATTGTAGTATTTACATAATATTTGTATTTGATCACTGAGAATAGTATTAGCGTTAATAACAGTTTTCCTGCATCACACCCATACATACAAGAAACCTGTTAGCAAATGATATTGTAATTGTAGAAGAAAAACGGTGATAAGAAATAGTAGTAACTTCCTTTTACAGTTTATAATTTTCAATTCTTAAATATTTGTTTTGTGCAAGTCTTTAAAGATGATTCATTACTTTTGATAAATATGTATTTAAAATATTTATTGAAAATTTGATAAACATTATTTAAATTTTTTCAACTTTTCGTTAAAGAGTTATGTATAATTTCTGTCTACAATATTTATTTTTTTACTCTAATTATATTAAAATAATAAAACATAAAAGATCAGTTCTATATTGATATATTTATAAGTCATTTAAATTCATTTTAAATATTCCACAATGAATAGTAATAACTTTGTATGAAAAAATTTGTAGAATCATAATTTGTTATGTAATTTTCATAATGAATTTCTATGACTTATCAAAACATCTGTGTACTCCAATCATAAAATATTTAAAATGATCAACGAAAATAAGTCTTTATCTTTCATGAGTGTTTAAAACAAAAATAACTTTTTACCATGTGCTAGTGTCAAAGACGAAAAATTGAATATGCATTGATTGCGCGGAACAAAAACCATCCTAACTCTCAGTTACAAATGTTATTACGCGCAATTGAAAACGAGTAGATAAAATAACTGACGCATCGTTTTAAAAGGCAGTCTGCGAAGGTAACTCGCGTAATACACTTGTATCCGTCGCACTTGACTGATCAACATTTTCTTCACACTTATAATAATCATGGGATGGTTAGACCTCCTGGATTCATGGACCCTGGTTTTCACCATCTTCTTAGGGGGCTATTCCTTGTACCTCTACTACAAGCTAACTTATTTCAAAAGGATCAACATTCCATACATAACACCACTGCCATTCTTGGGCAACATGGGACGGACAATTTTCCGGCTGGAACATTTAGCCACAGTATCCAAACGATTCTACGACCTGGACCCAAGCTCCAAATACGTCGGATTTTACGACTTTCACAACCCGGTCATTATGGTTCGCGATCCAGAGGTCATTAAACTACTCGGGGTCAAGCATTTCGACAACTTCCCGGACCATCGAAGCTTCGTCGACGAAACGCAGGACCCCTTTTTCGGCAAGAATTTATTCGCACTGCGTGGTGCAAAGTGGCGAGAAGTACGAAATTTATTGACACCTGCGTTTACCGCCAGCAAGATGCGTCTTATGCACAAACTCATCAACAAATGTGCGCAGGACTTCGCAGAGTACGTAATCAATGACGCAATGAAAAACAAGCCAGAAGTGGAAGTCAGGGACGCGTTTAATAGATATACCAATGATGTAATTGCTTCGTGCGCGTTCGGTATATCGGTCGATTCGATGCGAGATCAGAACAACGACTTCTTTCTTATGGGCAAACAGGCTACGAGCTTGAGAGGATGGGTTTTTTTGAAAATATTCTTCATCCGGAGTTTTCCGAAATTCTCTAAATTCATGAATTTGCGAGTTATAGATGAGAAAATAACGAGCTATTTCAAAAGTGTCGTTCAACAGACCATAGAAACCAGGGATAAGGAGGGGATAACCAGGCCGGATATGTTGCAGCTCATGATGGAAGCTCGGGGTAAAACTAGCGAACTATTGGATATGAACATCGAAGAAATGACGGCCCAAGCATTCATCTTTTTTTTCGCTGGATTCGATACGACGGCTATATTGATGTCTCTTGTGGCTATCATGCTAGCTTTGAATCCAGAAGCGCAGAGGAAGTTGCAGGATGAAGTGGATTCAGTTATGGAAGAGTCTAAAGGAAATCCTGGTTATGATCAGATCATAGCGATGACGTATTTGGATGCAGTTATCAATGAAACTTTGAGACTTTATCCTTTGGCACCGTTTTTGGACAGAGTATGTCAGAGTGAATTTGAATTGCCGCCTAACAGGCCTGGCGATAAGCCGATTCTTATGAAGAAAGGTGATACCATTTGGTTTCCGGCTTATGGTATACATCATGACCCTCAGTACTATCCTGATCCTGAAAAATTTGATCCTGATAGATTCCTGAATGTCAAAGTCGCTCTTAATTTACCGACCTATTTGCCGTTTGGTATTGGTCCTAGAGCTTGCATAGGGAATAGATTCGCTCTTTTGGAAAATAAAGTCGTCATTTTTCATCTGTTGTCAAAATGCAATTTTGTGAAGTCTGATAAACTTAAATTGCCTCTGAGATTTGATAAAACGACGTTTCAACTTGTCGTTGAAGGTGGTTTCTGGTTAAAGATGGAACGTAGAAAAAATAATTAGGAGCGAAATGGCAATACAGCTGTCGATAAGTTAATTGACTTGTAGGTGTCGTGATGTGTTCGAGTATTGTTACTGCAAGAAATAATTAAAAGTGAATCACTATGTTGTGTATTTATGATGTACAGAAAAATCTAATTTGCAAAACGTTTGACGTAAAAATTGCTATATATATCGTGTATATCAAGTTCGGATTTTCAGTGTATGAGTGGCTGCTTGTATTAAGAATTCAAATGTTAATTTTGTTTAAAACTGAACTAGTCTAATCAGGGTGGTCACGTGATTTACATTGACCAATTGTTTAAAATTCTTTAATCACCTTCTTTTTTTTACTTACTTTGATTGACATTAACAGTATTATTATATATTTCAAATAATTTCTTTTTTACCAGCACGCGCATTTGTAAATAATTAGATACACTTCTTTGTATAAAATAGCATGTTAAGTAAGTTTAAATATGTTTTAACTTTGCTTTCATTTTTACAAAATTAAAAAACAAATCTGAACTAGTAATCAGTAATAGTAAAACATGCAGTTAAGTGTTTCATGTTAATTGAAATAATAATTTAATTGCCATTTAGGTGTACTTATAATAATTTGTATCCAGTTTTTTAATAATTTTTTGTTTATGTGTTAATAGATACTTTAAATAAAGGACTGTTATCAAAATAACAGCAATAATTATATTCTTATATCACATTTATGTAAATATATTATTATCTTATTGACATAATGTTTATGTCATCTAATGTTCATTTATATACACACGGAAGTATTTCTGATACAAACAAAATGATTCATTATTTTAATTAGAATTTATTTGCTGTAAAAATGCTTTTTTGCATTCAAAAATTGAACGACGTTAATTAATGATTTTTATTTTAAACACAAAAATAAGCAGAATTAAAGAATGTTATGTATGTTTTCGACTTATATCTTTAAAGAAAATGATATTGCTGATTAAATGCAATCATATCATATCTGCATTTGTATACATTTTATCCGCCTGTTCTGCACGCCTACTCTTGGATTAAATATATATACTGTAGTACCGTCAAGTAGCCTGCCCCTTGCCAACTTATACCCGTCATATTATCAATTTTATTTAACTCAGGCAGTGTAGTACAAGAAAGATGTACTTGTTTTGAGTTTTACTATCTGTTCATAGTTTGTCCTTCTTTTTATCAGAATTGAAATCAAATCCATATATATCATTGAAATACTACTGTGAATATAATTTTAAATAAAGAAATTCGTTGGTCCTTATTGTCATTTTTTAAGAATTTAAAATTTTGGAAATGTGACAGAAAGATACCATTTTATTAAAATTTCAAAATATGGTATAAATAGTTTATATAAAATTAAGACCATTCCTCTTTAGGAAATAATTATAATATATTCATGCGACTTAATTACCTCGTATGTTTTTTTATATGTTGATAAATATAAAAGAAGCCACAAAAAGGTAAGCTAATGTCTAAATTCAAGTAATTGTAAAATAGAATTATATAGTATTGATTGATTTCATTTTTTAATTTTATGATTTAAAATTTACTAATGAAATGATAACTCAACTACATAAATGAATACAAAATAAAATGTATAATATTTTATATGTTAAAATTCATTCGTTCTATCAGTTTAGACTTTCAGAAATACGAATACAGATTTACGTACTTTTTGAGCAATAATTACAAATACAACTAACAAATTGCAATATAAAATACCAGACTCATCATTTATAAAAGTCAGTTTTCAAGTACAAATCGTTTAACATCGATCAATGAATCAACTTTAATTTGTTTTAATCATTTTTTGGGAGACTGTTTCTGAAACTTTTACGTCAAGCTGACTGATTTCAAAAAGATCAACGTTCCTTGTATTTTCTCTTTCATTCATAGGAAAAATCGTTTGTGCAATTTTTGGAAAGGAACGTGTGATTAAATTGTGCAAACAATTTTATGATTTAGACTGTAACTCAGATTAGACAAGATTAACATGATTCGTGATCCAGAACTTATTAAATCACTCCGAGATAAAACATTATGATAATTTTCCCGATCATGGGGTCTCATTGAAAAAACGCAGGATCTATTCTGCGGGAAGAATTTATTTTCTTAGAGTGGTACCAAATGACGAGAAGCGCGAAATTGATCAACTTCCGCATTTACTGCCCGCAAAATTCGTCTAATGTTCAAACACATCAATAAATGTGCCGCGGACTTCGCGGAGTATATAATCAATGACGTAACAAAAATCAGGCAGAAGTGGAAGTCAGGGACGCGTTTAATAGGTATACCAATGATGTAATCGCCTCGCGCGCATTTGGTATATCAGTTGATTCGATGCAAAATTCAAACAATAATTTCCTCTACATAAAAAGGTCGTTAACTTTAGTTAGTAGACATATTTTATAACTAAAATTTAAAATTTTCGTTATTCCATTTTGTCATTTAATATTTTTGTTACTCAAGGAGATAATTTCGCGTGATTTTTGAGAAAACGTATGCGACTCATGTATTTTATATATGGCCATTTATTTAATGTATATTTATACAAATAGTTTTTTTGATAAACATTTTAAATGTATAAATTTTATTTATAGTCAGTATCATAACTTCATATTTGACTGCATACTTAGATATATAACTAGGCCATAAATCATATAAAATAATTAAATTTAAATCATATTTAAATAACGTTATGTGGCTGCAATTTAATACTTTTTCCCAGTGTTTGCAAAAAGAATATAAAGTAAGGTAAAATCAACAGAAAAATTAAACACAACAAGTACGTATTTAATAAGAGTATCTTTATTTAAAAAATGTATGTAACAAAAATGCTAAATTACGTGATAAGATTGCATTGCGAATTGAAGGATTTTTTTAGTCTTTAATCAATTATAATTACAATTAACGTTCGTAAAGTAAATCTGTACAGTTAAATCAACAAAAATATATAACGAGCAGAGATTCTTATCAAACCAAGAGCACACTCGATTGCTCGGTCAATCCATTTGTTTGTATTTTAGCTCACGTAATATCAGTAGAATAATATGTATACATATACACCTGTATATGTATATACATATGTATGCATGTATGTGTGTGGAATTGGTATATACTTATATGTATATTCTTGCATATACCTTCGCTATATCACACGCCGCGCAATTAATTGCGCTTAGCCAATCTTAATAAATTGATTGAGTATATTGATCATTAACTTAATTTACCGATTGTGACAAACGTTTACTTACAACATGTGTACACCCGTCGCCTTGCGACCCTAGATGAATTTACAGTGACTCCATATGCAATAATGAAGATACAAAAGGATTTCAACACAAAAGAAACACATAATTACAACGACGAACGTTTAATCGCGCGAACGAATATTATTTATGATATTTTATTATGCTTTATTATTTTTAAGTTGAATTTTTTTTTGAAATGTTGTCATTTTACTTTCATAATTAAAAATCAAGTAAAGTTTTCGTAGGTTCATCTACACTCATAAAAATAAAATGTGGCTTTAAAATAATTTGTCTTGTTACAATGCAAAAACCATTTTCAATAATTTCCAAGATTCATTTGCTTTGAGAGAAAACGATTCAATATTCTTGCGAGGAAACGGGCATACGTTTTCTTCAAACAAAATGCCTCTTGCTCAAACATTGTATTTCTTTCATTATGAAATGAACAATTTTATGATGATATGATTTATTTTGATACAAAATGATTTCACGAAAAAAAAACTGGCATTTTGTGTGAAATTAAATATTTTTATGAGTGTACAATATATAAAATTATAGAAAATGTCCTTTTTGTGTTATTATTTATTTATTGAGTTATTTTATTTACTAAATTAAGCAAGTTCGTAATAAATTATAAAATAATGTACAATTAACAATACAAATTAATGCGATATAAATTTAGATTCGTTTCACTTGGTTGGCAGAATCAATATGTAGTATAAATGATCTTATTTAATGTACATTTTCTTCAATTATTTTCAAAATATTTTTTTAAATCACAGTTTTTTCAAATTATTTTTTAATTTGTAAAAATAAAATATTATTTTGGTGAAAAAATTCCGTTGGACATAAATTTTTTCCCACTTCTTTCCAAAATTAAATATTATATTTTATTTATTTTGGAAATAGGGATCAATTAAAACAAAGTTTATTAAAAATTATTATTCCATTTCATGATGCCATATAATTTTTATGTGAATAATAATTCATTAATATCATTCTAAAGTTATTAAGGTAATATTCATCAATCAATCAATTCAATCAATAATATTCAAACTTATTACTAAGCTTAAATTTTCCATAACTGAAATATTTTAGTGACAAAAAAAGTTGTAGTATATTTAAATAGAAAAATAAGTTTTAATAAAACTTTGCGTAAAATAATTTAACGTTTAAACAATCAAAAGATGATTTAGCATTACACTTTAATTACATTTTTTTTTTAATTTCTTAAATATGATTGGATGTGTCTAATATACAGAAGACAAGCCTTGATGGGACATCAAATCATTGACATACGAGTCAAATGCAGATACAACTTCGTATCAATATTTTATCAACGTTGTATCAAGGTTACAATATATATATACGTATATATTTTATAACTTTGAATGCAATTTTGACTTATTGCTGCTACAAGGTTGATTATACTTGGCTTAAATATTCCTTAATAACGCTGATTGAAAACTGAAACAACGTTTTGTGAATGGCAGTCAAATTCAACGTCAACCAAAGGTTTAACTCAAATTTAACGTCTTGTTGTTAAAATGAATATTTTGAGTCAAATTATGGAGTCGGATGCTTGCGCTTATAATGTATTGAGATTCAACGGAGTCTAACAAACTCGACGTCTATTCACATTATTTTTAATATCGCATTTTGCAAATATAACGATAATACGCTTTGGAGATTATCGTTTATAGCACAACTCCGGTTATTGCACTGAAATTAAATTACAAATAGTTTATTTTCTTTCTCTTTGTTTTTTTTACATAACAGTGAGTTTGGCTGCGAAGCCTCGCTCCTCTGAAATGCATCTACATACGAACTAATGACCGCATTATCACTAACTCACTTAGTTCAACTATTTACATCAAAAAGTCAAGCAACACTCGCACGAGGTGTCTATGATATGGCTGTCGATGACGTTCGTCCGGCGAACAATTCGTTACGGTTGTGTTCACCACTGCTTTTGAGCAGTTTGAAATGAAATTTCCATTTTGGAATCGTATGGCTTCCAAAATAGAAAGAAAATTGTCACTTTTCTTAGTCTTGGCACGTATTGCTCGCAATAATAACAACAAGTAATGATTTTATACATGCTACAGTTTTTTTTGTACAAGCTACCTGGTACAGAACGTCGTAAAACGGTCATTTGACATTTTGCGCCGTGCACCAAAGAGACATTATTTACAAAACATTTCCGCCAATTCACTGTACGTCAATTAGATTTCTTACAATCACTGATAGAATGTTCATGTGAAGTTATCTAAAATGACAACAAACGAGATTTCTTGATCATTTCGTCAGTTGTCTAAAACTTCACATTTAGAATGTAATAAAGTGGATGAGAAATTTGATATGTATGAAATAATGAGAAATGCTCTAAGTTCAGATTTGAAAAGAAATTTGAAATTTCCATTAAAAGGTATGCTTTTTTTAATAACATAATACTAAAGTAACAATTGTTTGAGACTAAAAAGGTGCTTCTTTTAAAAGGAAAAAAATTCAAACCAAAAATTTAAATTTTTATAATATCTCTTTTTTTTTAATGAGACTATCAGAATGAATGTCATTTCGGATTGTTATAATAACAGTATTCGTTATTATATCTACACGATAGGGTTTTAAGAAAATCACGCATTTGTATGTTCATTTTTGATCAAAAGACTCATTAATGAACGATAGAAATATGGGACTCTTTAAAACATGTGCTGTAGTAAATTTTTTGTTAATAATACACAATAAAAAATAATATTATTATAAATTGACGTCAATGAAACGCATTTTACATACGTGAAGAAATTGAAAACTAATTTGTTGCATTGTTTAATATTGTATCTAATTGTCATAAAAACATTATCTTCGACATTAAGATGTGTCATGGCATTACGTTATGAGTTCTTCATGCGTATACACAAAAGCATGATTCGCTCGTAAATAAATAATGTTTAGTTAATATATCCATATGTACGTGTACATTTAGATAAATTACGGATCATCAGATTGTGTGTCGCGATATCTGAACAGTGTTTTCGTTATTTTTTTAGTTTTGTAATAAGCAGACGCAACAATGGACGGTAGTAAATCCAACCCGAATGATCAACAATTTATATCTTTTCAAGATTATTCGCCAATTAATAGGTCGGGTCAAGCCCTAATAGATATCGCCATTCCATTAGAACAGCCTGCTACTTATCCAACTGCTCCACCGAGTGAAAATTTACAAGCGGCACCTGAAGAAAGTACAGGTTAGATTCAATTTATTTGACAGATATGAGGAAAAGCTATATGGACATAATAAAAATATTGGGTTTCTTGCTAGATTGAAGTTGTTGATTAAATAAATGTTAGCAACATTAATGTTATTAATAATACTGTTACAAAGTTTCATTAAAACAACGAGTTATTAATATTTTAGTATCTGATAAAAAATTACAATAAAAAAATGCATGGTCAATTTTTTAATATAAGAAATTACAAAGCAGACTAACATTTTTTATTTTTCATAGGCACTTCGTCACCAAGTTTTTGGACCATTGAGTATTATCAAAAATATTTCAATGTGACGACAACGGATGTTTTGGAGCGTATTAAACATTCTATGTACCCTTTTGGGACAGACAATTATCTCATATCGCACATTAGGCCAAATCCGGATTTATATGGTCCATTTTGGATATGTATTACATTAATATTCGCAATAGCTATAAGTGGAAACATGGCTAATTATTTTCAAACGGCAAATAGTGGTAAATTTCATTGGAAATATGACTTTCATTTAGTATCTATCGCAGCGACTTGTATATTTTTATATGCTTGGCTGTTACCTTTGACAATTTGGGGAGCTAACAAATGGACTAGCAGCCAACAAACTAACAATCCAGAGGAATTGATACAAGTAATTTCAACTTTGTTGACTTTAATAAAGTACATATAAAGCACAATGTTTATTAATTTCAAAGTCTGTGTTTGTTATAAATTAATTTTATTAATTCAACTTTTCTAATATTACCAAAAATTATCATAATAAGAAAACATTAATAATGTTTTTAAATTAAGTACATTATACAGTATAAATTAAAATAAAAAATTAATTGTAATTCATTTTCCTTTGCAGTCAAACAATTCTTTAGGATTGCTGGAGATAATATGTGTGTATGGCTACTCATTAGCCCTGTATGTACCAATCGCATTTTTATTAACTGTTCAAATAACGTGGCTTCAATGGTTTTTGGTGATTGCATCTGCCTGTCTCTCTGGTGGTATTTTATTGCGTTCGCTTTCACCTTCTTTTTCAGGTATGACAATATTATATTTTAAATTACTGTAATTTTATATTAAAAGATAACGAAAATCATAAGAACTTTTATTTAACACAGGGAAAAACAAAATTATCTTCATGGCTGTTATATTAAGTATGCATTTTTTATTGGCCAGTAGTTTCATGTTATACTTCTTCCATAATTCTAATTCAGCAGCTACACCTGCAGTCACAGAATCACCAGCAAAAATTATAATGACTACATTACCTGGTACCGTTGCTCCAAAATTAAATCAGACATCACTAAAAACGCGATAAATTCTAATGTAAACATTCAATTTCGTATTAACATGGTACTTTGTTTATAAGTTACAGTTTTACATTTTTTTGTAATACATTTTCTGATGCAATAATTTTTATCAATAAAAATCTGCTATATAATTCTATTGATTCTATTGATAGTAAATGTTATTTCAGTTGAATCACACGATAAAAAAAGTTTGTCTTTTTTTAAATAAATGACATTAGTCATAGTAAAGAATTTTTATATCACAGACAAGAAGAAATGAAGTAATTGTATTTTCTATTAAGTTTGCATTTAATCGTCTTCGTTTAAAAAAAGTACATTTATAACAAAAGATAAGTTTGTTATTATTGTTAACAAGTGAAAAAAAAATCTTTTTAATGTCATGATATCGTTGAAAGATGTATATTTAAATTAATTTTGTATTTTTCTATTTCCTACAGTATTAAATAATATACAGTTTAGTTTTTCTTCAATTTTGTCTTTTAATATTACTTGAACATGCAATTCTTGTTCATGAATAACAATTAAATGGTTTTATATATTCTATATGTAGGTGTAATTACATACTTTACACAACATTCATGATGGTATTAATGAAAATTGTAATAATAGCTAAATCGAATTTTAAAATATTCGGTCTAGTCATTGTCAATAAAATATAATAATATAATACAAATTTTTTCTCTTTTTTCTTCATTACACCCAAAGTATGATGAAAAGATTTTGTAGCCGCAGCGAACTTTTGGTAAGGATAACTTTAAACATTTTAAACAAAAAAATATAATCAAAAGTAACAGAATGCATTATTCTTTTATCATCTACTAAGAATTGTTCATTGCGTCCACTTGACAAGCACTGCTTCTATTGTTTTCCAATTTACATGCCACGAGAGCCCGAACTAGGACGCCTTATAAAAGTTCGCAAAAGTGCGGCTTTGTCAAAGCGATCAAAGGCACATAATGCGTACGGTAAAAAACAAAAGCTAATCGGCAGCGGCCATTGGAACATTTTAAAAGCACCTTGCACCATTGTATGGGAAGATCAACTTTTTAATCCAACTTCTTAAATTTGGGACTTGTATTATAAAATACAAAAGTCTTATTTGATGAGAAAGCATGTGAAAGATAAGAAAAAATGCATTATAATAATTAAGAATTATTATACCGCAGTGAAATAATTTTTATCGTTGATTAACAATATCAGATCTTAATTAATTTAATCTAACTTCTTCAAAGTATAAAAAATTACACATATATGATTTATCTAAGGAACTTTTGCATATGTGTATTTCTTGGATAAATCAGAAAAGGAATAAAGAAAAGTTACTACTTGGATAAAGAAAAGTTACTTACTTGGATAAAGAAAAGTTACTACTAAATGAATAAACTATATCATTTGAGTTACTATTTCTTTTAATAAAACTTACATAATAAAACAAAGTGTAGGTTTAAAAAATCATCACTTGTCAAAATTCTGGTGTCAAAATAACAAATAAATTCAATGTTTTTAAATACTTGGATTTAATCGCAACTTTATTTATAACCATTCCTAGGAATTAATGTATTTATACATATGAACGAGTTTTTTAGTTCCAAATCTTATAATTTTTTGCGATAATGTTTTTATTTCAAAACATTAATTTGTACTGGTCATTACTTTAACACACCATGTCTGGAATGGACAGACTTTTGGGTCAATGATCTGAAGTATCTGTAACTATCTAGAGTGGTTTGAACTCTGAGAAAAAATTTGGCATAAGCCGTTCCTTCAAAGAGCGAATCGTCGATCTCCTGGTAGAATTGAATTTTGTTATCATATTAACCATTCTGCTTTTTCTTCCGCATAATATGGTAAAATATGAAAACACTTCGACTGTTGAATTAGGAACTGACATAAGATGTATTAAAAAAACTAAAGGAAAGAAAAAAATTACCAACAAGGAGATGGAACAAGAGAGAGATCTTCGATAACGGGATCCGTTTTATGTCAAGAAATCACCAATGTGGAAGACATTTAAATAATAAATCTTTTCGTAATTGAGAAAACGATTACATAAGATTGACATTAACATAGTTAATAATATAACAATCTCTGTTGAGAACAAATTAAGAAGCGCTGAATTTCCGAAATTCCAGTTAAATAAAATAAACCGCAGACAAATCTGGAACACGAATCACGAAAACAATCATCGGTTCAGTCAGTCATGAAGTGAGCCTTCCAAACTTTTTTTTCGGCGTATCCCAAAAAAATTGTCTCGGGCGATCCAAATTGTGCAATCTAATTTACCAACAATACACGAACTGTCGCAAAAACCAAGCCTACGTACTCGAGTCGTCAGTTAAAATTCATTTTGGTCCTGCGCGAGGCAACTCGAACGAGTTGACTTTTCGAAGTGAAGTGCAAACACTCGATTGGCCGTTAATGAACGCCGCGGCTGACACTCGGGCTCCGGGCGCGTTGTTTGTGCAACGTGTTATCTCACGTAGGCTTTCTTTCGACGTCGACAAAAAAGGCACGATTAAGGCAAGACGTCAACATTTCTTCATTAATCTTTATTATTCAAGCCGTGGCCGGCTGACAATCTTGAAAATCGCAGCCGAACGGGGCCGGCGATAAAATACGTTGGCGCAATAAAACGAAAGTAATCGCGGCCATTAATTTGAGCGTGACCAATTCGATTTTAAAGCAGATAGCTTTTGCATAATTCGTCCTTTTTTTCCATCCCTTCTTTCATTTATTCCTGCCTCCCCCCCCCCCCTCCTGTTGACCCCGCATTTGCCATTTTTGTTTTCTCTTAACATCATGATGGAGCGCGGCGACGCGCGAATGTTACGTATCTTCTGATCCTAAATAATCGAAAACTCGTTTCTCTTGATAAAAGATCGTGCGATAGAGCGAAGGAATAAAAGGAACGAGCTCGACGAGTGGGAGGGGGCGATGGAAATAAGGGGACGGACGGGGCACCGGGAGACGAGCGGCAGCGGAGAGATTTGCTCGCGAGCTTCTTGACTCGGCGGATTATTTACTGCGAAGGGTAATAATAACGAAGGATCATTTGTGCGAGTGTGGCCGGAACGGTGCGACTGTGTATGTGTTTACGGCCGCGCTCCATGGCTCCCGAATTACGTGGACCAGTCATCCTTCTTAGGTACATCCTAATCAAAAAGCAACGCGCACGCCTCCGAAAAGTCCGCCGCAAAAATCTCGACGCGCGTATCGTCCGGTAACTGAAAAACACTGGGATACCGTCGTGAAAAAGTTGGCCCGACGTGGGAAGAGTATTGTCGTGCTCAATAGATCGACTTCTTATTTTTTTTCGAGGAAGGGAAATCGTTTTGTAACGATGATGTACTTTGGGAGAAAAAATTTTGAAAATTACAATGAATATTTTTTTTTTTAATTTAAAACAAAGATATTGAGGCATTAATAGAGACGCGAATGTAATGTGCAAGAATTTCGCAAAATTATTTTTGGCAAGTGATACAAAATGGAGACAAAATTGTTTACATGTTTTCTGAATAAAATAGAATGCGTGAAACAAATTGCGAACGTGAACAATTATATCCTTTTGCAACGAGTATGTATGATATCTTGCAGCACGTTCAGCGAATGAATGTCGATAATTTATTCATAGTATTCATATGAGTTCTTTGAAAATGGTAATTTATTATCGAAAAGGAGTAGTAGTTATTACTGAGATTCATAAATTTTGAATCATGACAAGATGAAAGTCTGATTAACAATATTGTTTTTAGCAGTTATCAATTTCATAAAATGTATAAAGAATTTTAAAATTAAGTTTAATTATTAAACATTTTTCAATGATAACGAAAAAATAATTTAAATGTTATTTAAATATATTAAAACAATCAACCTAAAAAAATCTCGAAATCTAAGTAATGTTCCAAGTATTTTATAATAAATTTAATCGGAAATTTTTTCTGATCGTAAATTCAATTTGCAATAGTTTTCTTCTACAATCATTTCTAATCATACCTCGAGTCATATCAAAATATCTCGATGATTCATTAAATATACTATCCGAGATTATTAATTTAATTGATTTAATTTTTTCCGAATGTAGATGAAATAAAATGAAATTTTATATTCATTCTCTCAATAAATGTTGATAAATGACCACTCGCTTTACAATTTCTCCAGCACGCATTCAACATTTTGACTTTGAAATAACAATTTATCATTAAGAAAAGTCTTTCGAAAGCACACACTTTGCAAATATTTATTGAAACCTTAACTTTTCTATCAGTATTCTAAAAGTATCCACAAAAGTTTGATTAAATAATAATACATGATTTTCAAGAATTCTTTTCTAGTAATATGCACTATATTTTTTTCTCAGGCCATTTCTTTCAATGCTGATTCAGATTTTTTTCTTTTTGAATTGGAAGATTACATTCATGATCGCAAATTGTTGCTTGGTTCACGGTTCGCGAAGGTATACTTGCAGCCACGACGCACAAATAGACACACGTCTTAGGCTACGTATTAATCCGAGTCAGACGAACTTGAAGTTCGCTAATGCATTGAAGGTTTGGTCGATGAACAACCCCCCGTACAGACTCGGTCCGCGCGATTTTACCGTATCATTATCATTAGTTGTCTCGGTCAAACGAGAACGCGAAACGTGCATTGCGCTGAAGGGGTTACAGGTCCAGTGCAAGTGAATATAATATTGGCGATAAATCACATTGCGGGCCAAATAAATTATACCCATGCTGCTCCGAAGGTTGCGCTCCGTGGTAATTACAAATTGACTTTAAATTGTGGGAAGTTCATTGCGTCTTATTCCAGCCTTGGTTTACGTTGAAACAATTATCGTCCTTTTTTTGTCTTACTCAGATCAAGAGTCTTTGGAACGTCTGCGATTTAAGAGCGTGGCGTTTAGTCCTTTGCGTAAAACAATGTTCAATTGTCTTGTGACGAGAAAAGATATATGAATATTTGTTTGTATATCAAATTTTCATTTTATAGATTTACTATACAAATGGAATGAAAAAATGTTTCCTCAAAGTGCATTAATTTCAAGTTTAAATAAGTGGTCGTATTTAATAAGAAAACTGTTTGAGTAAAGAGCATTATGTAACATCACATATATATAATTTTTCTTTTTTTTTTTTATTAATTGACAAACACTGGTAATGAAGAAAATTTGCTCACTTTTGAACTTCAATACTGTTTTCTTCATTTACTTCTTTTATTTTATCATTTTACTTCTGTTTCGCTGTTTCTGGCGGGTTTTTGGCCCTAAGACTAAAAAAAGATCATCTCCTTCTGTTGAAGTAAAAAGAGGAAAAGTGCTTGCAGCGTACAGTGGCAAACTGCACAAAGCCGCCTGTGTCTACGTACTATCATGAAGCTCGGGTGTATGCTGCAGTTATAAATTACCACGTGTCAAGACGCAGTGCTCGCTTAGCTATTGCCAAGACACGCGGCCAACCACGACCTCATCGGCAAGTTCAACATATTACACGTCGTTGCACGCTTTTGACCGAATTATCGCCCGATCTATTCAAATCGCATATTTCTTTGCCCTTAACGCTGATTCATTACGAAAGAAGAAGAAAATTTTTTTAAAAAGTATTACAATTACTCTTCTTCCTTATTAAGACCATTTAAAAGTTATTCCACTTTAATAGTCCTTTAACATACTAGGGAGTTTCAAATGAATTGTCTTTTTAAAAATACTGTTTTAATCACCATTGTTCAATTAGTTAGCTTCATTCATATGAACTTGTATAATTAATTAATGAAAGCGATTATTGTATAATTCACACCAGCAAAATATGATCATCGTCATTTTTATTAAGTATCAGGGTACTTTTTTCTCTAAGTTCTAAGTAGTATGCAATAGAT
Source organism: Aradophagus sp. ZL-2020 (assembly GCA_022817685.1). Taxonomy (NCBI): domain Eukaryota; kingdom Metazoa; phylum Arthropoda; class Insecta; order Hymenoptera; family Scelionidae; genus Aradophagus; species Aradophagus sp. ZL-2020. Next base: position 5,798 of record JABFOV010000140.1, on the reverse strand, counting down.
ACTGGAATTATTGTTGTTGTTGGTTTACAAATGGTATTTTATTAAAGAATATACAATTGTGCTAAAAAGTAACACATTTCCCAAAAGCAACATTAGAAATGAATCTCTTTGTAATTATAGTTGCAGTACATCACAAAAGAATATTTCTTATTATTTCTTTTCACCCATGTTTTACTAAAATATAGAGTCTTCTAGTGTGATATTCAACAGTCTGTAATAACAGATAATAGTCAGAATTTGTTGTTGCTTCAGACGTATCTTCGAAGATCGCGTGCTCCGTTTCTCTCGGTATTCTCGCGACGCGTTCTCCGCCATCACAAAATTGATTGTATTGTCGTAAAAATTGCTGAACAATAAATTGAAACGTTATAATGGATCTATAATTAAGTCGTCGGTGACTGGAAACCGAGCCACGTATCCACGGCCATGCAAAACGCATTCGATGAGTATTCTCATCTGCGCTCTAGGGGATAATTTTGACTAGCGTTTTTGTTTTGGAATGCCCACAAACACTTAGCATTCTGTAGTATGGATATGTCCGACACTTACTTTATGCCAACCGTCATTCGCGCTGAGTCCATGTGTCGTAAAATTTATTGCGATTTCGTAATTATTACTTTTATAATATTCGAGAATTTAAAGAGTTTGAAAAAAATAATTTTAACATTTAAGATAATTGAAATAAACGAATTGTTTCGTTTGTAATTTTACTACGTATATTGCGAAAATATAAAAGAGCAGTGGTGTAAGAATGTTGAATATATTGCAGTGAATGTTCTCACTTTGTGAAATTCACAATAACTCTTTGATAAGAGTTGTCCTCAAACATAATTGTCAAAATGCAAAAATCATTTAAAAATATATGTCTAAATTTTTCTTTAATCATTAATTAATTGATATAGATTTTCTGAGACAGTAAAAATTAGTAACATTAAAAATAACATGATAACTACTTGATAACTACTTCATTGCTCCTTGTTTCATAACAAAATAGCGAAAAATCGTCTGTAACTTCACGAAAGTCTGTAGATTTTTTGTAGGGATCAGTAATTAATCAACGCCGAAGTGTTGCTCTCAAGAACTGATGCAATAAGAATTGATTGGTCAATAAAATGCAATGTCTTTGTTTCTTTCTTCTTTCCTATGTACATATTACACCCAACAGATGCTTCATTACTGAAATAATAATTGATTTATAGGAACAAAATTTAATTATTTTAGGTTTTTTAGTGACGATTCTAAAGCTCACACCATTGATTTGAAAATAAAATAATGTATACAATAATTTACATTTATATTTCATTATTATATTTACTGTTGTTTCTTGTTAAATATTTTCTTAACGAAGTCAACGGATCAAGCAGTCATTTAAAAATAATAATAATCAATGCCATATAGGAACTTGACATGGGCCCGATCGGATATGCCATCGGTAATGTCAATCACCGTGACTTATATGGCACGCTACATTTCATTTCTAGTAGGGAATTTTCATCATTAGAAAAAAAGTCAAATCAAAAACATGACCAAATCCATCCCAAATCCTCAACAACCTCAACTGCCACAAAATTTCAACCAATTACGTCAGCAGGATTAACCGACCCGCTTTCTCTTGGACGTTTTATGTCGTGCTTTTTCGCCGCCCTTAGTCTCTCTTCCCCAGAGGCGCTTGTTTTTCAGAAACTCTATATGAAGCGATGTCATGACTAAGCCATGATTCATTGGCCAGGAGGAAACATTGCAATTTGAGTTGTCTTTGTTCGGCAACCTAAGGACAGTCGGCCGAGTATTGCGAGCTTCGTGTACCGAAATCAAAGAACGAGTTCGATCCTGCGTCTCGCGTGTCGAGACACGCTTCGCTCAAGCCGTATTCACCGGCTCGCTTCTTAGAACAAAAGAAGTAACTCGTCGGGAAGAAAACGCGAGAGGAGGACGGCCTGTAGGCGGAAACAAGAGAAACAAGCGAGCGCGGAGGAGGCGCGGGGCCCGGGGCCAGGGGCGCTGGGCCGGGTTACGGGGGCCAAAAAGGAGCAACAGGATGAATCATGACGCCCAGCCGAAGGCAAGCGCGGAAAGGAAAAAGACGAGCAGGAGGACGAGCACTGGCCGGAGGCTGCGAGCTAGAGCGACGCGAGCAGTGGAAGGGACGGAGCATGGGCTCCCTCGGGGACCTTGCCGGCCGGACGCGAGATCGCCCGAGAGACGCGGAGTTGTGCTACGAGCAACGAGTAGTACAAATTCGAGCATGCTCCCTTTTGCAAACATCATCAGTGATAGATTTAGGTAGCTTCGCCTTGCGCCGAACGGTTCAATTAAAACTATCGTTTTGTTTTGCCCGAGCGATTGGCCCAGCCGGCCAATCGCTCGGCCCCGCCACTCTGGGCAATTCGTCCTCGAAATATTATTGCTGCGGTCAATATTTATGTTTACCTTCGACGCAACGTTTTTCATCATCTCGTCGCTTGCTGGGTCAAACGGAAAATGTTTTTCTTTCTTTTCTTGTAACACGTGCACTGAACATGCTGCCCATGTTCCCAAAAATTAGAAAACGACGATGAATTATTGGTAAGCTCGGGGCAAAATCTTCAGAGCTTGACTACGTGTATTATTAAGCAATGGTCATTTTTGTTTTTTTATAACTGAAATTTTTATTTGAACGAAAAATAGAATATGCAGTCTCGAAAGCATTATGATGTATATCGTGATTGTCGATTCTTGATCTAGAATTTCTGAGTAGTGAAATGCGAAAAATGTATATTACGTTTTTCAATTGAATTTTAGAAAATACAAAATATTAATAGTTTATATGTAAAATATTTTTATTTAATAATGCAGAGAAACAAAATTAACCATTTTCTTCTTTTACAACAAAAATCCGTACCCTGTGAACTTTTCAACGAGTTCCCACGAAAATATTTAATTTTCTGAAAACAATGACCGTTTATTAATTTTTGTTCCACCATCGCCAACAGAATCACCGTTGCAATTTTTTCTTCCTTCATTGCGCATCGGGGTGTCGAAGAAAAACTGAAGTCGTTCAGTCTGGCTTAAACACACTGCTTTTTAAGCAGAAACATACTTTTTCCGTGGGTAATGTTCACCTTCGCAAAAGTGTTGCTCTTAGATAATGAAGAGGTTAAAAATTAAAGGTTCAAATTGGTGCGATGTTAACCTTCGAAGTTTTATGGATTAATAAACATGCCAGAAGTAATTGCACCCTAGACACAAGACCGAAAGTAAATATAATATTTTTGAAAATGAAAAACATGCAAACAAATAGAAATTTGTTAATGAAATATTGAAATTAAATAATTCTTCAATTTCTCTCAAATATTATCAGACGAAACAATAATTGAAAGAAATTCTAAAAGAACAACAAATCAAAAATTAAAATTGAACAAACCAAAAATTGAATTGTAAGTATTTTTTGTAAAACTGCATATTTTTTTTTTCACGTTATTCACGTTATTAACGGTTTCCTACAATTATGCTAAAAGAAATTAATTTTATCTTGTATCGTTCACTTTTAAACAAATGCAAAACAATTTGATTGAGTGCAGGAAATCGCGTATGAAAGTTATAGAGCTTGGTGCACTTGCTAATAACGTTTTGTAATTGGTTGCAACACGTGTTGCTTTTTACCAGTTGATAAATTCAGACCCATATGACATAAACATTGATGATGTCATCCGTAGTTCTGGAAGTGGGACTGCTTTCAACTCAAAATCGTCAGAGTTTTATGAAATTTCAAGAAATTATTAGAGATATTGTCTTACATTTTACAATTTGACAAAGATTGATCACGAGTGAACAAAGACATTTGATATCAAAGTTTATAGTTTAAAAATTAGTTTAAACTTGATTTATACAACCATTTTATCAAAAGTATGGTAAAATAACCCCAAAATTTTATCTCCGTATTTTGTATAATGTAATTGTTCAGCTGTTTTTTACGGTTCGGCAGACTTACTTTAATGAAATACAAAATTTAATTTCGCATAATCCGATTACGCAACAATAGGACACGATTGTGTACCACATACATTTATTAAGAGCGTATACGTATATAAATCTCTTTTGCTTATCTCACAAGTAAATCTATCAAGTCGAAATCCATCGTTCACCTTCGCTGATCTCTCGATAAGCTGCTGCGATTTGTGAGACTTATTTTTGGTTGTCTTCTATTATTTGTCATAGGCTATTGTGTCCGAAAATGTAAATGGATATTCTTACTTGACTTGGTATTCGAAAACAGGTATTAGGCTGATGGTGTTAACGACGTTGAAGCTCAAATGAGTTCAGATGTTTGTTCGATTGTTCGCGGAAAAAAATGATTTGCTTAAATCTTTGATCGCTTTGTAAAGAATGACAATTATACGTTGATTAGAGAGAAAACGTACTGCGAAATATTCACAATGCACAAATTTCAATAAATATTTTTAAGAATAAAACTTATTGCATCACTTGTAATTAGACCTTAATCTTTTGTAATAAAACACACCACCACCATATAAGACTTTGTAAAAAATTGTCAGAAAATCAAAATTCATATACTGCTCACAAATTAAACTCTGCTTTATGACCAGTAATATTATTTCAATCAGTAACCAGTAAAAATAATATTATTTTAATCTTTTTTTTTTAATCAAAACTTCGCAACAACGTACTTTGTTTTAAATTTTACCCGATTACGTTTTTTCAACACATCCTTCCTGCCGCTAATCGGGCTGGCCCAATTTTCAATCCCAAGCGCGATAAAGTCGTTTCCGGTTTCGGTTGCCGGACACGCGGCAAAGCGAGATCCCGATACGCAGCGCGACGCTTTTTGTCCGGGCGCGCGATTAAAATTCGACACAGCCTCCGTTCGGGATTAATCAGGTCCTAATAAGATTTGTAGCCTGGGCGACAGCATCGGCCTGTGGTTTAAATTGTTATTCAAAGCTCAATCAGATTAGGTTTATTAACCCGTGCGACAAATATTCCGAGGAGTCGCGTTTTGTATCAAGACCTCGGGAGTCAGGGTCGTTTGCTCGCAAGCATTGAAGCGCTAGACGCTTTCTTCGGGGGGTGGAGGGGTAAGACAGGCAGTGCACTTGCCGGGGTAGGAGGGGTGAGGGTAGAGGGCCGATGTCCTGTTCGGTGCCGGAGTGCTCGTGGCAGCGAGAGAACAAAAAATGGAAAAGATAACAGTGAAGAGGCGAGACGGAAGGAGGGGAGGGGGCCCAGAAAGAAGAATAAAAGGAGTGAGCAAAAGAGCCAAAACGGCACGAGCGAGCTCAGCGTCGTGCTATAGTGCGAACACTACTCGCACTGTAGCCGAAGCCGAGACTTATTATAGCGCTCGCAACGCGTTGAGGCCACTGCTTGCGCGAGAGGATGTGTACGTACGTGAGACGAGACGAGCTGATAAAATTCGGCGAAGACAACGCTTCAATGTTGCAATGCAAACTTTTTCACTTGCCTTCTGACCGTTTACTTTGTTCGATTTTAGGCGCGAGAAAATAGACTGGCGGTGACAAGTGTTTTGTTTCCATAATCAATTTTTTTTTTTTTTTTTTTTTTTTTTTTTTTTTTTTTTTTAAATATAAATATTTCTTTAAAATTTTTTTTTTTAAATAAAAAACATTCTTAATTATTTAAATCACTATATTTATTTTTTATTTTATCTACAAATCTTTTTTATATTTTTTAAATATTTTATAAATTTTTTTTGGTTAATTTTTTTAAAATTTCATTAAAAATAAAATTTAAAAAAATTTTTTTTTTTAAAAACTAATAAAAAAAAATATAATAATTTA
>JABFOV010000139.1:0-52361 GCA_022817685.1 Aradophagus sp. ZL-2020 | reverse complement strand
CAACATAGTTACAGTTAAGATTAATATGAAATCATAAACATAGTATAATCATTATGAAATACTAAATGTCTCGTACAAGTATAGTATAGTTATTAAATTTAGTTTTTTTTTTCAAGAAAAAAAGGGCAAAAGAGAGGTAGAAGAGTTTAGGGTAATAGGAAATGTTAATAAAAAAAAAGTATAAAAATAATAAATAAAAAAAAAAAAAAAAAAAAAAAAAAAAAAAAAAAAAACAGAAAAACGGTACAAAACTTTATTGAAATTCCAAAAAATTATTGATTTTATTCAGTATAACATGTGTTGTTAAATTAAATCTGAAAAAGAAAAAAAATTTCATTCTTTAAATCTAACAACATATGTTGAGATGGTCGGAACTAAATGATTTTTTTGTATTTCAAATCTATTATTTAATATTTTGTATACGTCTTAATTTACTGGATATTCAAAATAATCACATTAACATTATATTTCATTATACTAATGTTTTTTGTACCTAAAGTAAGTTTTAAATAATGTTAATTTCAGCCAGCAAAAATTACTCCGCAAGAGCGGCTTAAAAAGAAGATGCAGGCATTGCTCAATAAACAATGTAAGAACCTTTTATTATTTCGTGTAATTTTTTTTTTTTTTTTTTATAATATTTAAACTAAATATATGCAATTTCATTTTCAACATTTAAATTTTGTTCTATAGACAAAGCTGACAAGAAAGCAGAACAATTGAAAATGGAAAAAATTGTACAACAGAGGCAAGATCGAGAGGATGAAATTCGAGAGATGTCTTTGAAGCTTCGCAGAAAGTAATTATTTATATAAATATATGAAATGTATCATAATGGTGTATTTGGTATAGTATATTTGTGGCGTTCAGAAAGAATTACGTAACATCCTTTTAGAAATTTTTTATTTATCATTTATTCTCATGAACCACAAATATAATGTTACCACAATTCATTCCATGCCATTAATATGCTAATCAATAATTATGTTATTATTAAATGGCATAATTATATATAATGCCATTAATATCTTACATCTTAATGAATATTTACAAATGGCTGTTAATTAGACAAAGAGAACGACGACATCGTTACGAAGGGCACAGTTCGTCTCGTTCTTCAGCATCGCGAACTCCAAGTCCAAATCGAGGAGGACGTAATTCAACCAATCGTAGAGATCGGAGAGATCGAGACGGTAGGGATTCCAATAATGATAACAATAAGGATCGAGATAGAGATAGAGATAGGGATAGAGATCGGCGAGACGAACGTGAAAAAAATCGACTGGAATCTCGTAGGCGACACAGGGATTCACCGTCTCGTTATTCAAGTCCAAAAGCCAGCAGGTTTGATACTTGAAATTACTGTACTATTTCGTAAAATAAGGATAGCCAATGAACAAAATAAACTGAGAGAAAACGTAAAATAATAAGATAAAAAAAAACTCCAAATTACCCTCACAGAACATTATAGCATTGTAGTAACTTTCTTTAATACATCAACATTTTTCTCATATTGTTTCTTTCTCTTTTTTAGGAGCTTAGTGGATTACTGAAGACGTTTTCAAGAGATTTTTTATGGATTGCATTGTTGAATAAAATTTCATATATCAATCATTAAAAGAAAAAAATAATGAAATAAAACGTTTCTTAGCTAATTGTTAAAGAAGTACATTTGCCGTTTTATGTAATGTGAGAAATGATATAATGACTAATAAAACGTTTTTTTAAGTTGCCAAAATTTTCTTTATCCTTACATACATATAATGTATATTTCATATTATTTAAATAGATTTGTCTCACTCATATTATTTGACATTATCCATATTTTTAAGATCGTTAAACAGAAGTACTATTTCTTCAATAAAGTACAAATTACTTTATAATGTGATGTTTGCTTGAAACAGAAACTTTATCTAGTCATACGCGTAAAATGAAAAAAACAAGATTAAATCGAATCGTCATAAGTTTGATTAATTGCTCATCGTAGCTTGTATTAACTATCACAAACTGTTAAGTAAACGTTGTAAAATATCTGAAAGAATATTAAATTAATTCTTTTGTTCATTTAATTACAGTTTTTTTTTTTTCAAAGATATTCAAAGATATTTTCAAAGTTCTAACTTAATGTACACCGGGTATATTAAGTATATATTTGACGTAAATGTAACTGTAGATTGATGCAACAAGCCTGACTGCTGATAACAAGCTATAGTTAAAATACTGAAGACGAAATCAGTAGGACTTGACGACCCCTTCTGAATTTAAAACAATGAATCAAGACACACAAATAACGTTTGGAATTTTGACTGGTAATAAAGAAATTTATTTCTATTATTATGTTTATTAAGTTAAGGTTAAGTTATTATTCAATTTTTATTTTATAAAATTGTATGAAATAAAACTTGTATAAATATGTATTATAAATATATAATACATGCACTGAATAAATACTTTCAGCAAATTTATTCAAAAATTATTTAATTATCTTAAGTGGAATTGATAATTTAAAAAAAAAAAAAAAAAAAAAAAATTATGTGTTACAGTCAGCGATAGTTGTGCAGTTGATTCCTCTCAAGATAAGAGTGGACCAGTTATACAAAATCTTATAACAAATACTAAAACGAATACTGGAAGTATTATAAAAGGATTGGTTCTTCGTCAGTCATGTGTACCAGATGAAGAAGATAAAATTATTGTACGTTTTTGCACTTGTATATTTGTGACTAACAATAATTATATTGTTGCTACTTGTGATCTATATAATATAATACATATTATAGTCAATATAATGTATATTATATAATAATATACATTATATTACTATAATAAATATATATTATAGTAAAACAATATATTTTGAACTGTTAAATAATTGTTATGCACTTCATGCAAAAATTGTTTTTGTATTAATAAACACGGAAGATAGTACTTTCCCTGTAAGTTATAGTAATAATTATGTATATTTGTGTATTGTTAATACAAATACAATATCAGCATCTCATTTTATTTTATATTGTTGCATAGGAAATTTTAATAAAATGGTGCTACGACGAAAAACCAGTGAATGTTATTTTTACAACTGGTGGCACAGGGTTCACAAGCCGAGATGTTACTCCAGAAGCCACAAAGAAAGTTATCGAAAAGGAAGTTACGAGTATTCCCATTGCAATGATGGTATCGTGTTTAAAAGTAACTCCCTTGGCGGCTTTGTCCAGGTAAGTCACTCAGTAATGAAAATCAATACGCTTAAAATAATTTATTTTGTATTTGTACTTAATTGAAATATCTTTGATTATAGAGCAGCTTGTGGTATCACAAAGAAGACACTGATAATTAATTTACCAGGATCTCCAAAAGCAGTGAAAGAATGTATAGAAGCTATAGCGACCATCATTCCTCACGCAGTTAACTTAATTTTGGGAACTGAAACTAAAAAACATCCAACTATTTTGAAAAATAATGAGTTCTCTATTGTTCATTCTTGTGGTCATTCTCATAGAACAAATGTATGTCAACAATGATTTTCAGCATTTATATAATACCCAGGAATCAGAAGACAATTTAAATTGGGGTGAAAAAAAATGATTTCAAGTACAAAGTAACAAATTAATAAAGTAATAAAATTAACATAATTTATAAAATTGAACGTAAAAATAATTGTTATTCATTAAGATAAATTGCTGTATCTGTTTTTGCACAAAATAGATAATAATAGATAATAATACTCAGTAACTGAAATTGTTAATATAAACTTAAGGGTCTGAGCATTCACTTTAAATCCAATTTGTGAAATATTGTGTAAATAATGTTTGAATCAAAAACACATTATAACACATTTTCTGTTTCCTAGGTAGATAAATATTGAATTTATAATAATTGAAAACTTTTTGAAGTTAATTACAGATGTTGCTGATCGACCAAGATTTTCACCATATCCAATGATATCAGTCGACGAAGCGATACATCTTTTGACATATGGTTTACCTGAATTAATTAAATATAACAAAAAAATAAATTATGTTGATCTTGAAGAAGCATTTCAAATGATCCTTGCAGAAGATATATATTCCTCCTATGATTTGCCACCTTTTAGAGCTTCAATCAAGGATGGTTATGCTGTGATTCACAATGATGAAAGCAAAACGAAAAGGGTTTTGGCTGAAATTGCTGCTGGACAAGATGTGAGCATTTTTATTACGCATTTGATCAGTTTCAAAAGATTAATGATTACTAGTTTTGAATTATACAAATACCAAATAATTTACAAACATGTTACGCACATATACGTGAAGCCTGTCCTGTTCATATATCAACAAATGCATCTGAAAACATTTGATTACTTTATAGGTTGCAAGTGTGAAATTACTACATGGTACTTGTGTAAGAGTTAATACAGGATGTCCCATACCTGACAGTGAGTTTAATATTCATTTCCATCGATGATCTCAATTATAAAGTAATTAGTAATAATTTGACAATAAATTAGATGCAACTGCCGTTATACAAGTGGAGGATACTAAACTTAAGAAAAAAGACGAAAAAACAGGTGAAGAAATTGAAATTGAAATTCTTGTTCAACCTGAATTAGGACAAGATATAAGGTAAAATGCAAATGAATTTTGCAATCCTTTGATTAAATACATTTTTCTTCTTGTTTACAAATGAAAAACTTAAAACCTTTAAGAAACTTTAAAGATATTTTTACAAAGATTTTTATTTATTATTAGTAATATTTATTTATAGTTAATAATACTTTTAGACCAATAGGTTGTGACATCAAACGAAATGCTTGTGTGCTGACAAAGGGAACCAAATTAGGTTCAACCGAAATAGGTATTTTGAGTGCTTGTGGTTACATTTCATCTATTCCGGTATTTAAACCCCCATTAATCGGTATTATGTCAACGGGTAATGAACTACAGGAACCTGGAGAAAAGCCGAAGAGTGGTTGCGTTTATGACAGCAATAGAATAACATTAAAACTTCTCCTCAAAGAACATGGATATGACGTGATTGATTTCAAAATCATTAAAGATGAGTAAGTGTTCCCTTTAAGAAAACGTTTAAATTTTGATACTTCTATTTCTAAAATAAATAATGTATTTCTAGAATAAATAATGCTTTTGCAACACGAGTATAAAAAATACTACCTTTTAAATTTATTTCTGCTCTTGGATAGAAAGATTACTTTTCTATTCTCAATATTAGTTCATGAATAATTTTTCCCTAGGAAGTAAAATTACACTTTTACGCCTTAAAGCAAAAAAGTAGTAATTCTCGAGCATAAATGACAGTATTTTTTTACGCATGTTGCAAAAATATTATAAGCAATATGGCTGGAAATCTGATGATCATAAACCATCTACTTTCCGGTTTTGCTGTACAATATATACTATATTATTGATAATTTCTAATAGGGAATCAGCGATGATAAATGCACTGAAAGCAGCTTTACAACGAATCGATGTGCTAATTACCACTGGCTCTGTATCTATGGGCAACAAAGACATGCTTAAACCTATCTTACAACAAGTTTTCAACGCTGTTATTCATTTTGGTAGATTATGATTTTATATTAATTTTTATTAGAAAAAATCATAATAATTTTATAAAAACGCTACGAAATATACTATTAAATATATTTTATACTTTTTTATAATAAAACTGTTTCATTGATGTTAGGTCGAGTTAACATAAAACCAGGAAAACCAACTACTTTCGCCACTTGTCTCGTAGATGGTCATACGAAATACATTCTATGTTTGCCTGGTAATCCGGTTTCTGCAACTGTGACAGCGAATTTGTTTGCTTTACCACTAATAGAAAGTTTAACATATTTGCCAAGAAAAAGAATGACTGTAGATGCGAAGGTACTTTATTTTTGTTTTCCAGATTGGATTTCTGAAGAAAATAAAAATATAGAGTCTGTTAACATTACACATTTATGTTTTAGCTAACATTTTCTTACAAGTTAGATCAAAGACCAGAATATGTTAGGACTCGTCTAATATGGGGAAATAAGGATTTGCCAGAAGCTCACAGCACTGGAAATCAAATCAGCAGCAAATTAACTAGTTTTAAAGATGCAAATGCGTTATTAGTGATGCCTGGTAAAACTGCGGAAAAGACAATAATGAATGTTGAAGATGTTGTTCCTGCCATTCTCTTAGGCTGGAATAAAAATTAATTTCTAATTAACATTTGATAGATTTGGATATTTGTTCACTGTTAAAAAATAAAATCCTTCCATTTTGTATATTTTAAAATTAATTGGCAATGGTTTCTTTTTTAAAACAATGTTTATGAGTTGTTAGTTTTGTTATATCATTATAATAATTATTAAAAAAATTATAAATAAAAAACATGTATTCTTATACTTTTTTGAATTTTTTTTAATATCCAGTTTATGATTTGTTTTTAAAATTAATTTTTCTTTTCTTTATACGAAAAATTATCTTTTACAACATTTTTATTAATTTTTAAAACTTTTTAAAATTTTAAAGCCCCCTTGAAAAACTACACAATCTGAAAATATATAAATTCAGCTGGATCATTGCAGTGTATCAATTTTTTAATACATTTTTTAAACACTTTAATATTTTGAACTTTGAACGTTCCTATAATATATACAAGATCAACCAACTTCATTCTTACATATCAACACTTTTCTCTACAATCACAAACGCAGTGCTGCACTCTGTCGGATGTTATATTCACAAACCATTACATTGCTGGAATAGGAAGTGTTCTAATTGTCACGTAACTCCCAAAAAACGATAGATAAGGAAGTAATTACGAGTTACTTTTGCAAAAAATTTATCAAGCACTTTTTTCTCGCGTTTTTAAACTTTCTCAGTGCTGAGGCATAAGATATTTAACAATCGAGCAGGACGAAAACGCCAAGACAAGATGTGCGCAAAAATGGCTTTCCAGCATCAAGCTGGCACGGCGATGGAATGTCTAAGTGTACGTAATTGGCATTTAAGGATGAGATCATTCAATCGAAGAGAAGTCACTCGTTTCCTTGTTTCTTTTTCTTTCTTCCACTTTATTTTATTATTTAATATTGGTTGTATTTGTGTGTGCATGTATATAAGCATGTGAAATTACATTACTATATATACATATAAATATATAATGTCGATCTAATAAAATACTTATTGACGTATGAACATTTTTTCAATTAAAAAATCTTTGTTACTTAAATTTTATCTTCTATTGGTCCATTTATTCTGTGTCATGGACATCTATTGTCTTATTTAGATATATTTTTGGTCTTGTAAAAGTCATATCAATCATTGTTATTGATTAAATATATTAATAATTATATTTTAGATCCCCATCACGCTGCACAAAGAAACAGAAATTAATGAGAATGGTGAAGAAGTTATGAAATGTGGTTTTAAAGTAGGAGGAGGAATAGATCAAGACTATCGGAAAAGTCCTCAAGGCTACACTGATACTGTAATACATACAACAAAAATCTTAGATATTAGTTAAAAAAAATATTTATTTCATTAAAATATAAATTAAAATATCTAATAAGAAGAAATTATGCAATTTATATCTTTTGCTTTATATACAAAGCATATATAACATTCGTATTTAAAATATTCGTATTTAAAAATAAAGAAAAGAAATTATAACTTAAAATCAAAATATATGGTACATTTAATATTTTAATAATTATAATTCAATAATAATATAATTGTTTTGTAGGGTATATACGTAACAGTGATTTATGAAGGTTCACCCGCAGCCAAAAGTGGACTGAGAATGCATGACAAGATATTACAATGCAACGGATATGATTTTACGATGGTTACCCACAAAAAAGCAGTCGGTTATATACGAAAGCATCCAGTTCTAAATCTGCTTGTTGCTCGTAAAGGTGTAACAAGCACTTAATGTGTTAAAACAAACAGCATTTGTTATTTAATGTTTAACACCCATGTACAAATTTTGTGTTTATTTATTTTTTTTTTTTTTTTCATTTTTAACATCTTGAGCGTGTTATATTTTTAATTTACATGGGTTAAAAATATGCTTTGTTATTAATTTTAAAAGTATTCTGATGGGTCAAAAACGAAACAATTTTTAAAACAGAATCTACTACATAATAACTTAAGTACAACATACATGATGCAAAGTAATTATGTCTGAAGAAGCAACAGTTTTTCTTTTAGATTTTGTGCTATATATTTATAATTTTTTTTACATTGCAATTGAAACAAATTATGAAATCAATGTAGTAGTTCAGTATAAGTTACATATTTTTATGAACAAATGAAAATTTTTATATTAAAAATTTTTCATCATTCAATTTGATAATTATATAATAATTATGAATTTAAAAATTGAATACTTTATAGTAATTATAATATTAATTTAATAATAATAATAAGCTGATCATTGCCATTCAAAGCTAATTTATGACAAATTGTAGAAACACGTTTTCATATAATGCATAATTTGTATTTGATCAATTTTATATACTTTTACTAAAGTTTGAGCCAAATATGATAATAAGAACCAATATATAGTAAGTAAATAAGCAGTAAATTTTGACAGTATTTTGATGAAGATAATTAAATATTATCTACAACATTTTTTAGCGTGTTACAAATTTTGATTAAATATATAATATGCTTTTTTTTGATTTAATAAAAACTTTGGCTTCTACAGGTTGCTGTTGTGACCCTTAATTTTAACTCTTTACAGAAGACATGCGATTTCCATTTATTTTAATATGCATTTAAAATATTTTTAAACATATATTTTATATTAAAGCGTTGAAGGCGGGGTTATAATTATGTGAGGTGAGGGTTTCAGTTTTAACTTCTATGGACAAACGATATTTTAGTTACGAGTGAAAGAAAATTATATTTTGGTTTTTAGTGCAACAATGTCATGGAAAAATTTTTAACTCGCTTTCAATTCATCTTTTTCATTCAATTATTATTAAAACACTTGAACAAAAATTATTTTTTTGTTAAAAAAAGGTATACATTTGCGTACGAAGTCAAAATACTGTTTGAACTTTAAATGTATGTGTAATCTTTTTGCATAACATATGTATTAAGAATAATAAGCAGGAAACGTAATTTGAAAGGTATTTATATCATAAGAAATTAAGTTATATAACTCATACAAGTATAACGAGATTTAATATGCAGAGCAAATTTTATATGTACAGTATAATAATATTTATTTATAAGAAAGTTATAGCGTTATGTGATAAAAAAGCGGGACTTAAGAGTAAAATGAAGAACTGATGGAAATAATAGCTTTTTCGTTTAATAATCTACAGACTATGCTATTATGTCCCAAAATGAAGTTATCTTTTTTTAAATATGTATAATGTTATCATAATATAATTTGAGAACATTTTTAAGATTAATAACTTAAATAACGTCGCGAGAAAAGAAGTGATATGGAAATTCAAAATTAATACAAAATATATAACATATTACATTAATGAGGATGCATTAATTCGTAAATCATAAAATGATAAAAAAAAACTTATGTCAATGTTGATCAAAGTTGTCAAGTAATTTGATTTGTTGCCTCTATGTCAAATTCTGCGAGGGTTAAAATTACAATATATTAAGTAATTATTGAATAAAATTACGCTTATTTCATATAATCTACTCAGAATTAAGGCACTTATCAGATTGAATTAAAAATTTTATAAATAACCAATCACTTTCAATACACATAAAATTTCTTTTATTTTTATTAAATTATTAGTACTTCTTGACACACGTATCTATGTTTTTTTTGCGTTTGAACTTAACGATGAAAATATAAAAATAATCAGAAATTTAAAATAAAACCGAAGAATATACTTTTTAATTATAAATTGAAAAAGTACATTAACATGAAACTAGTCTACATAAATCAGGACAAAACACTGAGGAAAAATTAAGCCATTGTATTTGTTTGTAATGTTATGTATTATATAAAATAAGTATATTTATTTCATCGTTGCTCTGCAATATGAAGTATTTATAGACATATCCAAAGAAAAAAGTTTTTTGCTAATATTAACGTCTGATGACATATATCTAAGACAAGTTGAATGTCTTTAAAATTTGTTATTCAGAAAACTTTTTTCTTGGAGAATAAAAAGTATTAAAAAGTGTAATGAATTCACAATTACCAAAAATTACACATATGATTCATATGATATAATAAAATACAACCGTAGATTAAACCGTAGATTCTCGAATAATTTCACCTTATCCATATAGATTTTGAATAAATTATTGAAGTGTATGCAAATATGAATTCAATTTATTTTCCAATTTTCCCCTAAAAAACCCTTGCTTTTTGATATGTAATTTGTATTATTTGTAAATGCTTGTTACATGAGACAAGATACAGGTACAAATAAAATAAATTCTTAAAACAAATTAATTTTTTATTAGCAAAAATATTTCTAATATATTAAGGAAAAAGTAAATAAATCAACATTTATAAAATAAATTATATAAAATCGTGTTCGTCAATAAAGTAACCAATGAAATCTGATTTACTAGCTAATTGAAAATATAATTATGAAGCTTTTTTCATCATTAGCTCCATCTTTAAAGACTTTAATTTAATTCCTTCTTTACATACTTTTAACTCTTCTATCATTATGTCTCGCGCTATGGGATGTTTTTCACAATAATCAACCAAAAAAAAAGCAGCTTCGCAACTTTTTTTCATGTTTTCTAATTCCTTCTCTTTAGTGTTATTAATGTAAAGCATATACTGTAAGCTTAATTCAAAATAACCAGTCAAAATCGGCCTGATCTTTTCATCAGGAAATCTTAATTCACCCGCTGAATTTGTATATTCCTTAGTAACAGAGTTTAACCATAGTTTCATATTTTCTATAACTTTATCCGTTAAGTGATTAATCTTCGCCAATTTATTTTGTGAAGTTCTGGTATCCAAATTTTTTATGTATTCTAACTTTATATCCCTAATTTCTTTATACGTATCGGACAGCTCAGTCCAAATTTGTTGACAAGCAGAACGATAATATTGTGGATTCAATTCTTTTATCACTTCTTCCAAAATGTTAATTCTTCTCTTATGCATCTTTACCTGACGAGTTTCATCATCTTCAAAAAAGGATAAGTACTTGTAAGCTTGGGAAAGATCCTGAACAACTTGAATATAATCTGACGCATGATTTTCAAGCGTATAATAACTTTTAGCTATGTCTAACCATTTTTTTGTTTCTTTAAAGATAGCCGCGGCGTCATTGAAATCCAAAAGATAACTACTTGTGACATTTTTTGTTATTTCTTCAATTTCATCCTCTATTGAGGAAAATTTCAAATCCTTCAAATCGTCTTCCATCCATTCATTTGAATCATTTGAGTCTTCATCTTCTGTTTGCTTTATAAGTCGTTCTTTTGATGAGCTCATCAAAAGTATTCCATACTTGGCCCAACATCTAGCAACATCTGCATTGCGATATGCAAAGTTTTCCCATTTAGCAGCCATTACTTCTTCATTATCTTCATTTCTGTTTTCTTCCAGGGTTCTTCTGTATCGTTGTAAAATACAAGTCGCAGCACCGAGGTGATGCTTCGCTGCCGTAAACTGATTTTGTTTCATAAAAACTTGGGACAGAGTCGCAGCATTCAATGACCAATCCACAAAATCAAAGTCTGTGGTTTCTAACTGACGTTTCAACGTAGCGTGAAAGTATATCGCCGCATTAACATCTTTGCCCATTTTTTGATATATTTGACCAATATAGTAAGTGGTCAAATTGTAAATTTTGTTTATGGTTTTGTCTGCTAATTCATTGTCGGTGACTTTGGTATCTTCGGTATTTTCAACTTCAAACAGTTCATCTATACTTAGAGGCATTTCAATTAGGTGTTTCTTGTCATCATATTCTTTGAAGATACTTTCTGCTCTGTCTAGAAATACTTTTGCTTTTTCCAGTCTGTTTCTTGTCGACCAAAGCAGGCCCAATTGATTGAGAGCGGATAACAGGATTATAATTGATTCTAGCTTGATATTGTTATTATCGATTATTTCCACACATTTGCTCAAGTTTTCTTCACTTTGTTCGAATTCCTCTGTTTCAAAGTAAAACAGTCCCATATATAAATGAACATAGCTCAACATGGAGGCAACTTTGTTGTCTGTTTGTTTTAAGTTGTTGAAGTGTTCTAAGGTTTCTCCCATGTTTTTCAGGATTTTTATAGCGGCGTATTTAGATTTAAAGGGCTCTGAAAAGTCATCTTCTATGTCTTTTAATTTTTTGACTTCAAGATAACTTTTTTTCAGAAAGTTGATGGTTTGTTCGTCAAGACTTTTTGTTAATCGAGACATTTTCGGAATTTGTACTGTAAAATATGAAAAGTGTTTCTGTGAAAAACTTTACTATTAAAATTGACTAAGAAAATTAAAAAAAATAAATAAATAATCAATTCATTTTTTTTTATTACATCCTTGAAACTGAAAGTTTTATTTTTAGACAATTATTATATTTAAAATTTGTCAAAGATTTTTAGAAAATTACAGTGTTGCGTTGTCCTTATGAAAAAATCTTATTAAGTCTGGAAATGAGAAAAAAAATTTGTGAGTTAAAATGTTAAATAAAAAAAAAAAATTCTAAATAACTTCAAAGTATTAATTTTATATTATTTTTTATTTTCCTATCGTTTAAAATTGCAAATTTAGGGAATTATTTATTAAAATTAACAATGAAAATAACTTTCTAACCTCAAATCAATTAGTTTAAACCGTCAGCTTTTCTATATTATATGGCAGTATAATTACCTTTTCCATATATTTCGTAGCGTATTAAGAGAATAATTATCATGTATCAACATCTAATGTAATATTTAAACAAGCCATTTTTACATTATTCTAAAGTAAATATTCAACATTTTTTAATTTTATTTCTTTTTCCTTTTTTGCTGGTACTAAACTTTTGAGTTTTTGTTATTGTTGTTAACTTTTGAAAATTTAGTTGTTAACTTTGATGGCTAGTGAAGATAATTTCCAAGGGAACGCCTGTACTAAATTTTATTATATATCAACATTAGTAAACACTCATATTAGCAGACAACTTCATGATGTCAGATACATCAAATGGGAATGATTAACGATCCAATAACATAACATATCTTACATTTTTTTACATTATTCTATATTTTCCAATAATCAATTTATTAAATTTTGTTGACATTTATACTTATTTATAAACATGTTTGCACATTCTGTGCAAAATGTGTATAGACATGTAAGCAACTTCATGCCATGAAAATTTGACACATCGCTTCTGTCACGATAAAGCAATGCTGCCATCTGAAATGTATCGAAAAAAAAAAAGATAATCGATTGGATGATCATATGAAAGAGACGTATTTAGGAACCGTTTTTCATGTTTTTGTGTTCATTACGTTGTGTCGGAATTCAGTTTCAGATAAAGCAACTGTAAAATATTTTTTAAACAACTGACAGTTCAGAAGTGAATGGTATCAAAAGCAGTTATTTATTATTCATAACCATAAGACCACCTTGTTCAGTTTGATGGTCTCAAATATGGTCCCGAAACTTTGTATTTTATCTAATATTATAGAGGTATTTACACGAATTTCTTTCAACAGTTTACAAATGCAATATGTTAACCTAATTTAGCCGCCGTTTGAAAAATAAATTTGTGAAGTAATGTTTTGGTTACCTTTGGTTCAATGTTTATATAAAAGTAATCTTGTTCAGATAATTCATATTTTATTTACAAATGCATTTATATTAAATTTCTTCCATAATTTATAAACTGTATAAGAAAAAATAAATATTGTAAGGAAGAATTAATTTATTATAAAAAGATGAAACATTGCTTTTATAAAATTACGAAAAACAATATCATTTTACATAAGATTAAGCAATTAAATGTCCCATGCTTTTTATACAAACATTAATTTTTACAGCGTTTGAACAAGTTAAATGAACCACTTACTGGAAATCTATATGGAGTAGTATGTCAAGATTCTTTAATAATTTTGACCTATACGTTAAACTTTTCTAATGATGGTGCAAATGACAACATTGACTTGCAATCTTGCATGCCTGCAGAAATTGATTTTTGTGGGATTCTTTGCGTTGACAAACAAGAACCAGATGTTGCAAAAATGTTCAAAGTAAGTTCAATTATGTATTGTATATACTTTACTTGCAGCACATTAAAATTAGAAATTCTTAATTAATTCAACAATCAAAACTAGAGAGAAAAATGAATAAACTTGCTGTAATATTTTATATTATGTATATCATATTTTTATGTAGTAGTGGATTTATATTTATAAATACAATTGCAGGATATTGATGTTACGGATAATCCTATTTTGTTAAAATATTCCTTAAAGGAGCAAACAATTCAAGCATTTCTGTATATTCATCAAAAGTTACAATGTATAGCGGATATGGAAATTATCAGCGAAGCAAATATTTTACAAAATTTTTCATATATCAGGGTACATGGTGACATTACTTTGGTGGCAGAAAGAGAAAACATTTTAAACATTTTGGATGAAATGAAGAAAAATGTAAGAATCTTTACACTATAATATTATTTAAATTGAGCGAGTTTTTATGTTTATTGCTTAATAAATTCTTCACTAATGATTTTTGAAAATCTCTAAATAAATGTCTGTTTCTTAACATTAGTATTTTTTATGATGGTTCTTCAGTTTACAAGTTCAAGACTAAAACTTTAATAAATGCATTTATTATAAATGTCGAAAAATAGAGATTCATAATAATTAATAAAGATTACACACTAAGCAGGAAAGACATGCATATAAAATTATGAATAGTTATGTTTGAAAAATTAATTTTGATTTTAATCTAAATAGATAGCTTCTGGCAAAATTGGATTTCATTTTTCTGATTGTAATGCATATATAATGGGAGCTGATCAAGATGATTCAGTAAAATCAAAATCGGTGAAAGATCTCATTTCTGAAAATTCTCATACTAATCATTATTTACACAATAATCCTAAGATAATGGTAAGTTTTTGTAAAGGAATAGCAATGTACAGTTTATCAATAAAAAATGGCAGATTTTTAAATTGTATTATGTACTATTTTTAGAAAGCTGTAACTACCAATACACTTTTGAAAATATCAAGAAATAGAGATTCGGAAGGAAAGAAATATGCTCCAGTTATTCGCCATTTAAAAAGTGTGTGTCAAAATACAAAACAATCAAATTATTGACAACATGTATATTCTATGTGTCTATTTATTATTTTCATTTGCAGAGTCCTGTGAATATTTAACATTTGTTATAAAATTAGATGCACTTTCGTTCGTTCATCATGATATAAGAGAAAATCGATTGTATGAAATTTTAGTGGAATCAGTTTGTCGAAATTTAAGACAAATTGTAAAATCAATGGAACTGCAATTAAAAGAGGAGGATATACCGTTAAAACTGCCATTATTATATCATTTTAAACCCTTAGAATTGGGTCATCCGGTAACAATTGTGTATTCAGACAAAACTTCAACCGATTCTTCACGTAAGTTAAATCTCTTGCAGTTTAATCTCTAGCTTCCTTGGTAACTTTTATTTTCAACAATATAACAAACTTTTTTACATAATTATTTTGCCATATTTTGTACTTTGTAATTTTAATTGAACAAGAGAGGGGCAATATTGAACATTTTTAACATATTTATAATAGTTCAATTAAAAACTGCATGTATTATTAATTATTTCAGTAAAACAACGAGAATTCATGCATAAAGTATTTAATCTTGACATGCTCAAACCATGCTTTAGAATCGGAAATACAGTTAAATTTGAATCGGACATTAAGGATAATGAGCCACTTTATAACCCACATGAAGCAATACTTGGTGTAAAAGGTAATAACCATTTTTATGAATTATTGCATAAAGTTGTATTTTAATAAATTTCTAATAAATGAATTCACTTATTTAATTTAAATGACGTCTGATTTAGCTGGAAATGATGACGTCCGGTTAGTGAGTGGTTTATACGCTTATCATCATTACATGCAAGATAATTTTAATGACAGTGGATGGGGTTGTGCTTATAGATCACTACAAACTATCGTTTCTTGGTTCAGGTAATTTTCTTTATTAAAAAACCAAATAACGATCAGAATTTAATAAGCATCAAAGTAAAAAAAATTAAAAAATTTGATTCAATAATGGAATATATATGCATAGAAGAAACATTAGATTCTTGTTAACTTTGTGTAAAATTGCTCGCAATTCAATCGTTTTTCAAAGTTATATAAAGTTACTCCTAGCTCAACCAACCATAAATCTTTTTTTTTCCGTATTTAATAATTTATTATTTCATCTATGTGTACACTATTTTAGATTACAAGGATATACAGAGAAACCTGTACCAACCCACCGTGAAATTCAAAAATGTCTAGTAGATATTGGCGATAAAACGTCTGATTTTATTGGTAGCAAACAATGGATAGGTTCGACAGAAGTTAGCTTTGTACTTGAAAGTTTATTTGGTGTTCAGAGCAAAATACTCGTTGCTTCAAATGGTCTAGAAATGGTAAACTTGGCTGCAGACCTTGCACATCATTTTGAAACTCAGGGCACTCCAGTGATGATTGGTACATTTTTTATATCAATGTAGACCACTAAATCAAAGTAATACACATTCACTAGATTATTTTTATTTTAATTAACTGGTAATATTTTCAGGTGGTGGTGTATTGGCGCATACTATCTTAGGAATTAGTTACTCAAATAATTCATTAGACAATGATGTAAAGTTTTTGATATTGGATCCACATTATACTGGCCCAGAACAGATCACCACAATTATTAATAAAGGATGGTGTGGCTGGAAAACGAAAGAATTTTGGAAAAAGGACGCTTTTTACAACATGTGCCTTCCTCAAAGACCAAAGTTTTTGACTGTATAAAATCGAGGTTCACTGAAATTTTAAATTGTAATATTAAAATTTTATTATTTTTCTCATCTAAGCAATGCTTATCTTTTAAAAATGTTTTTTATTTTAAATAAAAAAAAAAAAAAAACTTATTTTATTACATAAATTTGTAGCATTATTCTAAAGTATCCTTGATGTTTCTTTAATTATTACTTAATATAATTGGGTAGCTTACATAATCCAATCTTTTTTGCATTTTCTGACATTATTTTATTTTTAACAGTGATAAAGAAAAAACAAATCCTATCAAGGAGCGGTAATTGAATAAAATTATTTTTATCATATAGAATTTATTATAAAAAAATTACAATTGGAAGTATAACATCTATTATAAACTTTTCTGCAGCATTTGAGCGAATCGTTGAGTAATAAATAGTGATGTGTCAATAAAACGTTCCACACAATTAGTTAAGCATGCTTCAGTTTTGCCATCCAATTTGCTTGCTGGTTTATCTACACATTTGTCCCAACAACTTTCATTGAATTCATGAATCTGTTACGAGTGAATGTTGTTAAATTAGAATAAAGAAAGTTGAATTATATAAGAATAACAGACTTCTTCGAAAATTTTTAACTTAATATTTCTATAAACGACAAACATATAACAAAGAAATGTACAAATTATGATAACCTGTACAATTAGTTTAATTATTTTATACTGAAAATGATTCTATATTTAATTTTTTGTTACTGATATGCAATATGTTTAAGTTTTAAGGTTAGACTTTAAATTAAAATCATGTTAGCTGAATCTCCCAAATGATATAGGCTTACCTGTGCATTTAATTGTGCTTTTTGCTTTTCTATCATTAAAAATTCCTCTAATTCAGCTTTTAATTTAGTATTGTCGTTTTCATCAAATGAAGAATTATTAAAGGTGGAATCAGACATTGTTTACTTTTATGTCTGAACTTCACTCACAACATAAAAATTTCGCCTTCCTTTTTTTGGAGTAACAAAACTGTTGCAAATATTGACTGTGTAAAATAAAAAAATAACTATTTTATGGTATTTGTTTTGTTTGTTTCGTTATTATTTTTCTTATTTTTTGTCAACTACAATTTTCAATGCGCAAATGCAATGGTACTCAAAAATCACTAACACGTGATGTGTGCATGTATTGTTGTGTACAGCAATTTCATACCATTCATTCAATTTTTACTACTGCGACATCTATATATAAAGTTTTTAGTATGCAATCATTAATTTTTTTTCAAGTTTAAACACATGGCCGAAAGTTTTCATTTCTCTGTAACTATGATATTGCATTTAGTATTATTATCATAACGTTTAAATAGCATTTAAATATTCAAACCTTATATTTTTTGTTGCAACAAGAAAGTTTTGTGACGCTTCACGAATTGTAAAATTCGCCTTATATTGTGTAAATTTATTTAACCAATGAAATCAAAATAAAATTTGAAGTTTAACTCCAATTTTACAATAATTATATGATCTTTGATATTTCATTTAAATTTATTACTTGAAATAAATAAAATGTTAGCTAACAATAATTTATCTTAATCCAATTTTACTAGAAATACTCTGTATGCTTTACGTTAAAAAGTAACGTTCATGAAAACTTGACTAAATTTCATTCGAATTACGGTACCTTTAAGCGTAAACAGGGTTGTCAATGGAATTGAACCACGAAACATTTTTACATTGAATGTATATCTGCATTTGCCGTATATATAGATATACATGACGTACTAAAATATCCCACGGTTCAGTTCCACTGGCAACTCTGGTTTTGAGTGGAAACAGTAATGTTTAGGACATGGATTAATAATAACCTATTTGTACTGTCATCGTACATTCAAAACAGCGATGCTTTGTAAGTTTTTCAGTATTATTATTCAACAATATAAAAATTAAATGACTTTTCATCAGTATTTGTTTTATTCTCACTAATACAGAAACCTAACCTCTTCTAAAAGCTTTTTCAATTCTAAGAGTTCTTTGCTATAATCAGTATAAAAGTTCCAAATTATAAATAAATTACAAAATTATGCACAAATTTAATATTACGTTTATGTTAATAAAAGAAGCATATTTTAATTCTAGATAAGTAAACGCGGCAGGTTGAAGGAAAAGTATACACTAGTATTTGTTGTCAAACAACAAAAAAGTTTACCCTATGCCCTCTGCCACAGGTGAGTAGTGCTAATATTTTTGTTAGATGTTTTGGTAACATGTTTTTTAATTTCATAAATAATAAATATTTAGATTTTTACTTAAACAAACAAATCAGTTTTGTTTTGTTAATATTTGATGTAGAATTTTGATACAGGCAAATATTATTTTGGTTTAAAGTATTAAATTAAAATTAATAAAATAACTAATTCTACAAAATCATATTGTTATATTTTCAGCTTGGTAAGTTTATTTTTCATTTTTTTGTAAATCTGTAATTTTGTTTTGAATAAAATGATGTATTGATTCAATAGATTTAGTTAACAATGAATATACATTTTTTCAATTTTTTGTCAGACTTAAATTTGGATTACAACAAATTTATTTATTATTGCGGATTTCGGAGAATCTCAGCTACCTTTGTATTACATTAAAATAATCGTTATACACTATTGTCAAAGTATTTGTTCTTAAACTGACTTTATTAAACTAAGAAAAAAATGAAAAAAACACTAATAAAAAGGATTAAGGGAAGTGACGTTGTCCTTATGTAAAAGAAATTGCGTTGCAATCGAAGCATAATATTATCTTATTTTATAATACAAAAATTGATTAAAGTAATTTTTAATTAAATTGAGATTAGAAGATACATCACAATTTCCAAAAAAAAGATATATATATTTTCGAATACAATTCCATATACATTGCTTGGACAGACATTTTCTTAAAAAGCATATTATCTTTTTTTTACTATCTTTTTTTACTTTCAGATGACTATATTTCATCGTACATCAAACAACATTTTTTTCTTACAAATTTCTGAATAAATTGCACAAATTTCTACTAATAAATTGTTGTCATAGAACATTAAAACAGATATATCAAATATATTAAATGCTTCTTTGCATATTGTATGTAAATATTATCAATTCATTTTAAATCAACACAGTTAATCTAAATTCTGCTTTCATAGTAGACTCACAAATTTGTAAATAACGTTTTATCTTGTGTCATGTCATATTTCGTATGTTATTAATTTATTATTAATTAGTTTTTTATGTTACAAAAATTCTTTGACTTTGATATGTTACAATTTAGACCAATGTGTAATTTTCCTACGCATAGAAAACAATGTTAGTAAACATTATGGGACGATTGACTTTAAATTTCGTTTCGAATGTATTGAAATTAAACAGTTATTTGCCTGCGTAGTAGGTGTCAATCCCATAAGACAGCAGATGGGAGGTGCTGTCTTACCCAATAATGAAGATTGTGGTATTCGAGATGTTTGGGCTCACAATTTGGAGGAAGAATTTCGAACAATTCGTCAGGTGGTACAAAAGTACCAGTATATTGCTATGGACACTGAATTTCCCGGTGTCGTTGCAAGACCGATAGGTATTATTTTGAACTATGAAAACATTCAGTACAACGAATTTCATTGTTCTAACACTCAAAGTATAAAATATATAAATTTATTGATTGTTTTTTTTTTTTTTCATTTTAATACATTTTTATTTTAGGTTACATACATTCTAAATAAATAATCAATCCTTAATTTCACATATATAAAATTGCAAATTCCACTAAAATTTAATTAATGATAAAGTTATTATACTTTTTGTGGATTCAGTAGGATTTTGAAATGTAAAATTATATGCATTTTATCAGAAAAGTAAAATTATTGAGCATTTTTTTAATAGGTGAATTCAGAACTAGTGGAGACTATCAGTATCAAACATTAAAATGCAACGTTAATCTTTTAAGAATCATTCAACTTGGTTTGACCTTTTTGGATGATACTGGTAACACTCCTGGAGGAAGTTACACGACGTGGCAATTTAATTTCAAATTCAATTTGCAGTAAGTATAAAGAATTTTTGTTTCTTGTATTTCTCAATAATGAGTTTTCAATGTAATATTTACACTGGATTGAATTAAGTTAGTTAAAAAAGAAAAAGATTGGTCATTGATATTTTCAGAACCATATTCAATTGTTCTACTCTTACTTAAACTGAACGTTACAACTCACTTAAACTGAACGTTTTTTTAAACTGTAAATAACCTTTTAGTTAGAAATAATATATATATTTTTTTTCATATATCGAAAATAGTAATTAAATGTAATAATTAACATTTTTTGGTATTGTTAAGTAATATAAGAACAGTAAGTTATTGTTTTGTTTTTAGGGAAGACATGTATGCACAGGACAGTATAGATATGTTACAGAATAGTGGAATCCAATTTAAAAAACATGAAGAAGAAGGTATTGATCCACTGGATTTTGCTGAACTGTTGATGACGTCAGGGATAGTACTGATGGATGATATAAAATGGTTATCGTTTCATTCTGGTTACGATTTTGGATATTTGCTAAAATTATTGACCGATCAGAATTTGCCGCAAGAGGAAAGCGAGTTTTTTGAACTGTTGAGGATATACTTTCCAACTATATATGACGTTAAAGTAAATAATGGATCGTTAGAAGAAAGAGATAATGCAAAGTCTGTTAAATAATAAATTCTATTGTCTGTTTCCAGTACCTTATGAAGTCTTGCAAAAATTTGAAGGGAGGCCTTCAAGAGGTTGCCGAGCAACTTGAATTGCAACGAGTTGGACCTCAGCATCAAGCTGGATCAGATTCCCTGCTTACAGGAATGGTCTTTTTCAAAATGCGAGAGGTATATTACTTTTTTAACTTTCGTTTAGTTTTATTAAAACTAGATGTACTATTGATGTTTAATAGTACAGCGACTAATATTTATATCAAAATATGATGAATATTTTTTTCTACATACAAATTTCAGCAACAAGTCTACTTTTTTTTCTTAGATGTTCTTCGAAGATAATATCGATGACGCAAAATACTGTGGTCATTTATACGGATTAGGAACATCTTTTGTAGTGAATGGATCTGGCGGTTATCTTGACAGTAACGGCGATAACTCATCATCTTCGTAATTTTTAATCCCTGGAAAAGAACTCTTGAAAAAAACAACAACAAACAAACAAGTAAAAAGAAAAGAAAGGCAGAGAAACAAGTCGAACGAAGTGAAGGTTTAAAACGTAATGACAACATCGAGAGTGATTTTATTTTTACAATCAACATCGTACCACGAAATTTGTACAATACTTTTTCAGTGACTTTGAGATGAGCATTGGGGGACGTCGTGTTCAATTGTTTAAGTATTTACTTTTTGTTTAATGTTCTTTTTCTTCTGTATTTTGTCTTTTTTTATTTTCTAAATAAAGGGCATTTATTTCTTTTGCTTTTCTTTCAGTATAACAAGTCATAGACACAATTTTATAACAATGATTTTATATTTCATACTTTTGTTTAATGTAGATATAACCCAAGTTGTTAAAAATCTTTTGTTATCATTTTAAAATTTTTATAAAATTAAAATATTACTGTAAAAAACTATAACTATAATTATTATGTAACTTGCTATTCATCTACTGAACACACGTTGAATTGTATTCAATGCAAATGTATACGTAGCCTTTACTCATCGACAGACGAATTTTTAACAGACTTTTGTTGTGTACATGTGTACACAACAAAAGTCATTATCTCGATTATTGAAGACAATTAATTGATGTTGATTAATAAAACAATTGGTAATCTCGATAAAAAAACCACTTGATGTTCATTTATAATTTTACACCGTTACATTATAGTTACTTGAAATATTATTCGAGATTTTGGAATTTCCAATGAAACTCATTAGACTATATTGGTTACTTTAAATTTTTCAACTTTTTTATATAATATGTACGTGTAAATGTAAGTTGCTTTAATTTTCCAATATTTCTGCGCAAACGGGTACCTTACTTTATTCCTCTAGCATTAACATTTCAATAACGTCTAATGTCTTCAAAAAAACTGTGGAACTCAAAGATACTTCGCCATATATCAAAACATTATCTTGGCCTAAAAGAATTTTTTTGTTCAACTTGTGTAAAAAAAAATCATTATCAACTTATATTACAACTATATTTAATACTTCGAGGTCAACTTCGCTAAGAAAAAACTATCCACTTTATTGAATGTACTAACAAGCAACATAATGTGGATATTTTGTCTATAATTATCATGTTCTTTTTTTATTTTTTTTCAATTTGAATTTGTATTCAATTGAAAAAAATGAATGCATTGATTTTCTGAGTACTACTTTTATTAAATTTTTGCTGAACTTCATTGATACCCAGTTTTCGATTATGAAATTAGGTTGAAGGTGCACTCCTACGGGTTACCATTTACCTAGCGTACTCACTATCGTATGCCACAGATAAAAGGCAGATAAGCTCGTTATCTACGGGCGATGTCGGATAGCACCAGGGCGGGCTTATTCACCTCGCGGATCGCAACTTTTAGTTTCATCCTGAACGGATCCGCGGACAATGGTTTGCGCCCGAGTGATGCGAGGGCGTTTTCCCGCCTTGGTGCTCATTTCTGTGTTTTTGTGCCTGATAATTTTTGACACCTCGATTGGTCACCAGTCGGTCAGTAAACGTAACACCTTGGAGACGGTTTTTCAACTCGCCCCGAAATCCAGTCCAAGGGACCATTTTCCATGGCAGCCCGACGAAGAAGTCGAAACGCTACCGGATTTCGCTGGCCGCAAGTCTGCCAAGGTTTTGAGCTACGTGCGTTATGGTAAGGCTTAGGAATTTCATCGCCACACCTTGTTTTTTTATTATCTTTGAATTGGATACCATTGTCATGCTAGATTTGAGTTTTATGATTGATAATGGGATGAAACAGTTTTGTGAGAGTTTCGGATTTGGAAGTATACTGAGAAAAAGAAATGATGTAAATTATTGTTTTTTCTTGTAAAGTTTGGATACGCTTTACAGTTAAGCAAAAATTTGTAGTAGAAACATTATATTTTATCACACAAAATAATGAATGATATCTCGAGTAAATACTTTTTGTTTACTTTCGACTTTTTTACTATCTTCGAACGGCAATTTTCAAACTGTGTATGAGTGCTCGTAATAATTAGTAAACCCAATAAGTCTTGTAATACACATTGGATCATGTAGAAATATAAACGTACAAATATTTGATTAAAATTATTATTATTATTATTATTGTTATTTTTAGGAGTAAAAAATATTATTAAAAATTATCTTGAACAATATACAAATTTAGTTTCATAACTTTATTTAATATGCATAGATTATGCATACCTGTTATTCAGTTTAAAATGCACACATGCACCGTACAGTTGGTAATATAATTAATACACATATATAAATCAGTAATTAACTTTCCTTTATACTTTGCTTTCCCCATTATCTTTTCTTTCATTAAAGCAATGCAAATTATAATAAATCGATCTTAATTTAATTATTATATGTAATTTTAAACAGAAATAAAAAACATTCTCCACCATGTGATGAAATAATTACACATTAATAACACAAAATATGATGAAAAAATTATAAACTGTAACACACAGGTAACAATTTTACATAACTGATTGCTAGTTTAAGATTTAAGTTTGCATTCTGTTAAACAAGCCTAGTGAAAACGTGAAAAGGAAATACTATTTGTTTGCACTTCTGATACATCAACGAAAATTACGTTCACATTTTCTGAGATATCATTCTCGCTATCGATTACTCACTTTGAGTTATGAATCGTCGTTGATTCACTGCATTGTAAATCGGAGTACTATATATTTTCTGTTTGATTAAATGCTGCGTTCTGACAAAATTGTTACACATCGCGATATTTCCCGACTTATATTGACTTGCCTTCCAATTTAGTGTTTTTTTAATTTGTAATAACAATGATAAAACATTTGGAATCATAATATTATCTCTGTTATGACATTTTATAAACAAAAACATCATCAGTCACGTATTAAAGCACAGTTTTCATTTATAAAATTACCTTTTTTTAATACTAAAAATTAATTTACTGACGTTGATTTGTTTAAAAATAATTCATTTCGATAAGATATTTTACGATTTTCCTGATAAAAATCAAACGTATCAAATATTCTGTCTTTTGATGTCAATTTCAATTTATAAATATGTTTCTCCAAAATTAAAATTCATTGTTCGCTTCACTCAATTATAATTAAATACAGTTAAACATAAAAATGGTTTTAAATAAGGTAATTCCATAGGTTTCGTTTGTTATCAGGATACTATGCTTTATCAGATTATCAAGTTTGAATTAGATATACGTATTATGTACATATACTGTACGAAATTTAAGGTACGATTAAAAAGAGAATCATCAATAGGATGTCGGTATAAATGAAAAAATTTATTTTCGAATTTATTTGTATAATTGTCAAATGTCAATATACTCTTCTCGTTCGAAAGTTTAAGACTATTGAAAACTTTTGTGAAGTATTTCAAAAATATTTTAATTGTAAATTTTGTTGTTATTAGAATCTGAAAATTTGGATGATTTTGTTTTATATAAACATTTCCAAGCAATCGTTTTACAAAAGTTTAGATTACGAAATTCGCAAAAATAAAAAATTGTTAAAAATAATAAATAAACAAATATAAACATATAAAAATGATTTTTATAGTATGTTAGTAGTGATTATTGTGAGTATTGTGTTAGTATGTTAGTAGTGATTTTTATAGTATGTTAAATGATTCTTTTTTAATTATGTTGAAAATAATATACAAACACACGCGCAAATTAATGTCGCGTGTAATGTGACGGTTGCTTAATAATTTAATAAAATTTACTAAATTATATTTGCGTCCATGTATCTCT
This sequence comes from Aradophagus sp. ZL-2020, assembly GCA_022817685.1. NCBI lineage: Eukaryota > Metazoa > Arthropoda > Insecta > Hymenoptera > Scelionidae > Aradophagus > Aradophagus sp. ZL-2020. The sequence goes on along the minus strand of JABFOV010000139.1, from coordinate 26,495 downwards.
TCGACAACGATGAAATAATTTAATTTCAATCGCTACATGAATTTAAATGTTATTTGACAGAAAGATATGCAAACAAGGCAACACTTAACGTAAATCCCAAGTTGTACAAATTTCTATCCATTATTGATAATTAATTCTATTATTACATTTCTGAAATACCTTTCAATCGTACGTTTATTTTGACACAATCAGTGCACTTCAATTAAAATGTATTGCAATTTTACTACAAATTAATGACGGCTTTTATTGAAACCCATAATGAAAGTATACGAAATGTATTTTCGAAATAAATTAAATCCAAAACTTCTGTCCAATTAATCTTTGGATAAAGTGAAGCTAGGATTTATAGATAAATTAATTCTATGTCGAGTGTACTTTTAATAAAGTATACATAAAGTTATAAAAAAAAGTTAAGATTTTTTTCTCATTAAAAAGATATACTTAAAATTTACATACATTGAATAAAAATAAATAAATAAATAAATAAATAAATAAATAAATAAATAAATAAATAAATAAATAAAGAATTATGAAAGTATTCCATTGTAAAAAGTTGCTTTTGCCAGTCAACGTTTAATTTTTATGATAAAAGATTTGCATTTATTTGGACTATAAAACTATTAGTATTTAATTGATTGATTTTGTTATCCAAATTAAAATACTTGTCAAAACTTATAATAAAATCTATTTAATTTTTTGTTTGATGTATTAATTAAATATCTCATTAATAGAAATGATATTTAAATATATTACATTAATTAGACCAAACATATTAAATAAACATATAATTATTCACTAAATAATTATAGGTTCCATTGGTCAGACCAAATTTATTAATAAAATTTGTAATGTAAATAAAGTAAAATTACGCAACTAAAATTGTTCATATAGGAGGTAAAATTAGAATTGCTTCATGATAAACTTAAGGTGTCTAAACGTATTTAAACATCAGTGTTCGGACGGAAGATAATCAGGGAAAGTAGACGTTTAACGTCTTAGTCTGAATAAACAGTGATACTTTTTCATTTATTACGACAGTCGCAACGTTGTAGATATTGGTACATAAAGTCGCTTCATATGATCGAAAAAAACTCGGATAAAAATCAAAATTTGAATTTATATTAAAATCGAAATGTGATTTCGAACTCTAATGAGATGAAATAGAGCTTTGAACAAAAACTCAAATCAAACTATATATCTTTTTTGTAATAATTTAATATTTCGTATTACATAGCTGTCCAATTAATCGATTCATTGACGAAGTTAATTAATTGGTTGACTAATTGAAGTTGTGCACCTATGATACGAAAATAGCTAACAAAAAGGATACTGTCGTAATCACCAACAATTAATATTTATATATTTTTTAAACGTCAAAATTGATTGGCAAATTGATAAATTTTCCAATACTTTTTTGTTTATAAAATATTATCTATTTTATTCTCCTTCTTTGATACGATCGTGCAATGTTAATTGATTAATTGCAGAAATTTAATTAAATTAATTACTATTTAAGTCTTAGAAGGTGGCTAATTTACTTGGTTTTAGACTCAAACGAGAAGGACGCGGACAGATACGCGCCGCGGAAGGATGACAAGAATCCATTTTATGTTTTGACGGAGGAAAGATTGAAAAAGATACGGTCGGAGTTCATGTACTGGTACTTTGACAAAGGCGGCGACGATGGCCTCGGCGATTACCAGAAAAATATTCACAGTTCGATAACGCAACTTCACAAAAACCTCAACTTTCGACTGCCGTTCTTCGGGAACATGTTCAACTACACGAGAGTAATTACGATTTGATTTAATTGGATGCGCATCATTTGATAACGCGAACATCGCTATAGTTAATTAAAGATTGATATTCTTAAAAAAAGTCAATCTAATTGATTGACAATTACACAAAGACTCTTTATGACAAGTGTTCTTTCTTAATTTGGAAAAGTGATCTTTCACTTTTTAGATGAGTGAATTAAGTTTTCATTCACAAATAAGTTAAATTAACTTACAACGATAATAAAATGTACACTTTTTTGGAAGTAAGCTTTCCATTTTTTTGAAAAAGTTAAAATATTCACCTTTTTAAAAGTTAAATTATAAAGAAATGAAAATGATGTTGCAAAGTAACTTTGAGTGCAAAAAAAGGACTTGTTGAAAAGTATATTTTTAAATAATTACTTGCTTTTAGGTATCACTAAATGGCTACCTTGAATTCAGCGATCCACCTCAAATTTATAATTACCCCCTCGAGTTTCCGGTCAAAGACTGGCCGAAGGAAAACGATCCGAGTTTTATAGGAATTTTTTACACTAAAGCGCGAATAGGCAGAATCAAGCCTGAGGATATCAATCAGAAGAAACCGGGCGTGTATTTTAGGTACGTGTACAGTAAAGTGCTATACATTTAGAAAATAGTGTCAATTCAAATTACTATAACTTTGTATACATAATACCAATTGTAGAAGATTAGACGATAACTGCAAATTAGACGATTCCTTGCATTTTTTCAGAATTGAAAGAGATTTGCAATCGCGAAGCGATCAATTTGGACGGGAATTACACAAAAGATTGATGCTGGATATACGAGAGGGCATGGTCGGCGCTGAAACATTCGACCCAAAACATGTTATCATCGTGACGTGGAAAAACGTGTCTTTTACTGGTGGTCCTGTCAACACCGTGACCAGAACAAACACTTTTCAGATGATCGTCGCCACTGACGAAGTTTATACTTACGCGATATTCAATTATTTAGACATGCAATGGATGTCGCATACAGAAGCTGGTGGAACTGATCAGGGAAACGGCGGGATACCTGCGTTTGTACGTATTCCCTTTTGTTACGTTGCTTGTGTAACAAGTGATAAAATTGAATAAAGTATAGTGAAGTGGAATGCAAATTTGCAAGCTGAATACAGATTGCCGTTTTATTTCTACGAAATTCACTATCTGTAAAATCATATACATTATTTAAAAAAAAAAAAAAAAAATGAAATAGATTTTTCTTTTAATTTAGATACACGTTACGGAAATATCGGTGTCAATTACCTATCCCGTCTTGATTATTTAAAATGTTTTGAATGGAAACTGATCTCTAGTAAAATATTGTCCCCTTGAAATCACTTACACAGGATAACAATCTGTTTGAAACTTTTTAATTGAAATCATATTTTGAAAACTTTTAACATTGATTGCATAGTTCATATTTCAGAGATTTTTAATCCGCCATTCGTTCAGTATTCTTCTAATGTTTCTTTTTTGCTGGGTATGGCGAAAAAATGTGAATTATTAATAAAAATGAATATAACGTTGATTTGCAAATTCTCAAGTACATTTTATTGAATTACTTTGTTAGGATTTTTTATATAAACTGTGACAAAGTTGACATTAAACTTTCGGTGCTTTGTATCCTTGTTAGTATCGTAAAGAATCATAGCAATTCATAATTAGATTTTGATTATGAAAAGATCAATTACAAATCTATTCAAAACGACATAATTTTCGTTAATAATGCTGTATGTATTTTTTAAAATAAAGAATTATGATTGTTTTTTCAGTGTTTGAAATGAAACGTCATGCGGTTTTATAAAAATTCATAATTAATTAGTTTCATAATTGAACATTCAATAGTAAATTGCCGCAATTTTTTATGACATTTTAAACAAGGTAGTTTGAATTAATTTAAAGTTCAAAGTTTATATAAATTAATACAAAGGTACATGAAAATAATGTCAAATACTAAAACTTTTAGTCGTTGCCTTAAGTGTATTTTAAATTTCATAATATTGTTTACAGTGTGTTTCATTGTAAGTGAATTTCAATGTGGAATTGTTTATAACGAACATAAAAAACGTATTTACAATTTTCCTACCAACATTAGCAATAATATTCTGGATGTTGATACAATCGATTTATTATATTAGGTCGGATTTAATGCCGGAAACGGGACGCAAAGCTATGAGTACAAGCCCTATTCCCAACGTGAAACTATTCAACAATTGCTCGAGCGTGGTTGGGTGAATGGCTTTCCTGGTCGGCATATCTTCCGAATTGATGAAAAAATTATGCTGGGCAATTGCAATAAGGATATTGGTAAGTTGAAGATTATTCCACGATAAATAATCTTTGGGACGTTGGGACTATCTTTATCAAAAAATTGCTCTCTACTTATCGGTTTAAACCCTTTATTAGGTCAGATTTGAGTTTGTAACTCGGCAAAATATTTTTTGATATTTCCAAGAGTTTGTAAGAATGTAGTTTGTATTACATCACTTTTCTCTGAATAGTAATCGATAAACTTGAATTATTTTACTTTTTAAATAGTTGTCAAGGAAACTTTTTATTAAGGAAAAAATGAAAAAAAATTATCCGAAAAATCGGCAAAGCGCAATTTTATTTTTATGGAATATAATTTCAATGTGATTTGCAAATTTTGTAATTAAGTCGTGACAATAAAGTTCTATATTCACTCAATGGCATATTACAGCTGGAGCGAATTTGGAGTTGGTATTTGCACCTGAAAGTGGTAACATGCTTGGCGGCACCGTAGTTAGCATCACAGGTCATTGTTTTGACCCAAAGGACAAAATCGAATGTCAATTTGACACGGTGGCCGTTACTGGAAAGGTCGTTAATGTAAACCGCGCCGTTTGCATCCAGCCGTTCGTTAAAGCCGAAGGCTTTATACGTTTTGCAATGAAAGTCAATAGTAGGACCCACGATTGGAAAGGAAAATATTATATCGGTAATATCAAGATAATGACATAGATGTATTATGCAGATAAAATAGTTTCTCACTTCAATCGTCCTAATTTGTAGAAACCCCAGCAAGTGCGACGCAGTATATCTTTTTTGAAGATAAATCCGTACACGAACGAAATCCGGAAACTATTAACATTGAATGGGATCCGCGAAATTTGACAAGAAGTCTTGACGTCATCGCTGAGGGAACGTCTGAGAAGTATAACAATAATTCTATTATAAACAAAGATATTCAGATCTCTTTATGGGGCTATCGAGAAACGACTAATGTACCGGAATTATTGCACATCGCGGATTTACAAGTAAGTGGCCTGGTGAAAAATAAGTGGGGTAAAAGAAGGGCCAATTTATATTACATATGTATTTTGTGAATTATTCATTTTTTCCCAATATTAAATCAATTATAATGTAAATTTTTATGTAACAGACTGACATAAAAAATACTGGCTCCTACAGTATTGTGCCTGCCAATTATCGATTCAAAGAAAACTTCGACCTTTTGGATTTATATTTCGGATTCATTCAGATTAATCTTACGAGGCCTGAGGAATACGGACTGAAAATTACGCCGTAAGTGTACTGATATTCCAATTTTGGCTCATGAGAATAAAAGTCGATAAATTTACAACGTAATTCTATTGTAACTTTACTGCAATGAAATTCTGTTGTTTAATCGTAATGTAATGTTCTTTGTAGACAAATTTGGTCTAAACCTATACCTTTGGCTTGGTATTTCCGACCCCAGTATGAAAAAATATATGGACCACTGTGGCCCGAAGACTTGTGCAACAAGTGGACAATGAATGATCGATATCTGAAAAATTTTGCTTCGGAAGTGGCACTTTGTCCATGTAAACTCGAACAGGCTCTGAATGACAAAGGCCGTTTTCTCCCCGATTTCGACTGCGATAAGGATTCAAATCCTTCGTGCATGTATAACATAGGAGCTTATCACTGTGTCAAAACTGGAGCGCCAAAGTAAGATGTGAAAATCAAATTATATCGATGAAAAAGTTCCAAGTTCGATCCTTTAGGTGCAAGTTTTTTTTGAACATGAGTCTAGCGCTCTTTAAGTGTCGATTGAAAACTTACCCAAATAAATTCACGAGAGGGTTTTTACGAATTCGGTAGAGTTTCGTTTTTTTTCTTTAGATTCTGAGTAGTGTGTACTATTCCAAATTACGAAACATTGCTCATGTTATCTTATCATTTAACATTCAATTTTTTTTTATTCAAATAAGTTTTTATAAGTCGTAACATTTAGGGTACAATTTATATTACAATTATTCTTATCTTTAGTTCTATTATAGTATACATAAAATAGAATCAATATTCTATAAAAATTAAAATTCTTATTGTCTTTATGTTACTTCTTCAGTTTAGATGGTTCCGAGCAGCAATGTTGTTATGACAAAGATTTTTATCTCATGTTGACTTATGATAAGCAATGGGGCTCGCGACCTCGTCGCTCTCACAATTTAGGATTTTTGCCTTGGGATGAGCCCAATAAGGTTCCCACATTATCGCATTGGTTTCACGACATGGTGCCACTCTATTTATGTTGCCTTTGGCAAGAAGAACAGTCCGTTGGATGCGAAACCTATCGATTCGAAAGAAGACCATCACAAGACTGTATTGGCTATCAGTCTCCAGCAGTAGGATCAGTTTTTGGTGATCCGCACATTGTTACTTTTGACGGATATGAGTACACCTTTAACGGGAAAGGAGAATTTATTTTGGTCAAAGTAGACGACAATAAATACAAATTGGACATCCAAGCTAGATTCGAACAGTTACCAGATACTGCTTATGGCGAAGCCAGAGCTACCCAGATGACAGCTGTAGCAGGTGATTATAGTAGAATTTAAACTGTCATTGAATCTTAAATGTTAATTTCAATGATTTCTCATATAATAATCTCAATAATTTCTTAGCTCGAAACAACGATTCAGCGGTAATAGAAGTACGTTTGAGACCGAGCAATGCCCAGTGGAGATACCGTCTAGATGTCTTCGCCAATAAGAAGCGTGTTTATTTTGATCGGCCATCATTAAAAGTTCAGCACTACAAAGGAGTCCTTGTTTATACTCCTACATACATATTAAATCAAAGCGAAGTCATCATTATGTTTGATACGGGAGTAGGGGTGGAAGTTATTGAAAACAAAGGGTATATGGCAACTAGGGTATATTTACCTTGGACTTATATGGTAAATTTAAGATTACATTTTTAATATTTATAAGTCTTTCAAAACTGGAATTTTGAATCATGCCAAAATTGACATTTTTGAAATACTTACTGTTTATGTTACTAGGGTTTACATATACCCAGATTGACCTTACACATTAAGAAGAGTATTTTAACAGCGAAGAAGAAATTAATCACAATTTTTTGGTACCTTTTTAGAATAAAACACAAGGTCTAATGGGTAACTGGAGCTACGATACCAGTGATGATTTTATGTTTGCAAATGGTACCATGCCAGATTTGCCTGTTATGATGAACGATTTCGAACAAATACACAGAAAATTCGGGATAGCGTGGCTGGTTGACGATCACGACGACAAGTTACTAGGCCATTCTTTATTCGTAAGAGAACACGGTCGTTCTTCAAGTACTTACAACAATCGGTCGTTTGTGCCGGAGTTTAGGAAGTTCATCAGCGATATCATACCGAGCAATCGGTAAGTTTGCGGTATTAAACTTGAAATAATTACTCACCATCTGAAACATAAATGAAGAAGGAAGTAAGTTACATTGTTAATTGCTTCATAAAAAGATATCAACTTTTCATGATTACATCTTTTACACAAATAAATATTCTACAAGCCCTTTTTGTAAATCGATCTTTATCGACTCAATTAAAATAACCAATCAATTTCGTGTAAATAATATAAACCATTACACTTGGATTGATAATTTAGAAAAAATAAATATACATGCAAATGTATTATTCCTTTTAATTTTAATTGAGAGACAAAGTGTACAATGAATCAGCAATGAAAATAAAGGGCACCGTTTCTGAACCATGTTTTTTCTAGGTCTATATACATCGACAATGCTAAGGACATTTGCGGTGACGTCTACCAGTGCAAATACGATTACGCCGTGAGCTTGAATCGGGATATGGCAGAGTTCACGAAAAATTATTACGACAGTATCACCAGGATCAGAGAAGTCAATCAACGACACAGTTCGTAATTGTTTCATTCGTCAATCAATAGAATTAAGTTTGCGATATTATTTCACGCGACGTCAAAGTGTTTACGCGATATAATTGATTACAGTTATTTCGTGTGGGATATTGGAGACGCCGCGATTTGGTCGGAAGAATAATTACCACTTCGATCCTGGCACACAAGTTACCTTTGAATGCCGGCAGGGTTTTGTATTAATCGGAGATCAGCGCAGAACTTGCATGCCGGATGGACGATGGAATGTACCGGAGTACGGATATACCGAGTGTTTACGTAAGTACCCGTTATCACTTATACACTTCCCGAATAGTATTCAATTTATTGGCGTTGTTTTGTTGCGGAATTATAATTTAGTTGCATTTGTATACGCAAGCACAATTTATTTCATTCGACCATGCCACTACCATCGTATTTCGTATCGCATTAATAACGACACTTTCGATAATAAATTTCTTAAACAAAAATAATACATTTATTCCACGCTTGAAGTAGACCGCAGATCAATATTTTGATAAGAGGATAGCCTCGACGGAAATTTATTTTGCACCAGGGAAACAAAGCAAGCTATTATTTCCCGTTAAGCGAACGAAATTTTTCGTTCAATTTGCATCTGAAATGATGCGAGTGGAGCGTGAGTAAAGTTAAATTTTGTTCACAAGGGCATTTACGGAATCTTTTATCAAATGGAGAAACTTTTTACACAGGAAAATGGAAAAATTGATGTTACCCTAAGTTGAGAGTTTCGATTTTTAAGTTAAGAGGAAGACACTTAATATCACTACTGCTTTTCATTCATTTTTTCTTATCTGCATTTCAATTTATGTTCAATTACTCAAGTACTTGTGATAATAATTGAAAATCATCGGCATCATTTCAATTTTTATTTTTTTACCGAGTATGATACGATTTGTAAATTTTTCAATTTGCTTTGTAATCTAATTACGTACACAAAAATTCCTGATTCATTATTAACAAAATACATGTACATGGAAGTAAATAACAGGAAAAGTTATCTATTCGGATTTCATCATCCAGATTGTCTTCCTCTTAATTCTCAAAGCAACGACTTTGAAATTCAAACAGTCCAAACATTTGGTGCAGTGAAGATTCTCAGCACTTTGAATAAAACTCATCATTCATCCGTATGTTTATTAAGACATTTTCGTTCAGCCATTCGACATCTCATTTCGTTTGACGAATCGCCGCATCGAATTCAAAAATGCCTCCCAGTTTCATTTTGTTTTCCCGACAGCTTGCATTATCACCGCCAATTGCACGTCATCGATCAAATCACAAACCCCGAACGCAAATGTAACCGGCAAAGTACAAATGAAATCTGTGAACCAATCTAGGTCAAATAGAATATTCGCAGCGAAACGCTTGGACGTCCGTGGGCATCATCATGGCCCTTTTAATCCCCGCGATAATCATAGTCGCGCTCGTAGTGAGTTACACGAAGAAGGGCGAAAAGGAGGCTGACACCTCGAGGTCGTGGAAATTCTCGAGACGCGGGTCCACTTCGAACGGCGACGAGTCGTCGAAATTGAAGCCGGCGTCGTTCGTAAGAACATTCGACGGCGCTAATTCTGGCGCCGCGAAGATATCGAGCCTGGCACAATTGTCCCCTTCGCGACTTAGGAGATCTCACGAGGGAGTGTACTTCACCCACGAGCCTCTTCCCAACCGGCCGAACGTCGAGTTCGAGGAAAAAGACTGGGACCTCAAGCGGGATTACAGTTCTTCGTCGCCGTCGGAGCTCGCGAGAAATCTTGACAGTCCCAGCAAGGAGAGCGACGTTTAAATCGCTCGACATTTTTCTTTTAAGCCATAATCGGACTACATTCTACAATTGCAGAAATTCATTTCAGTCGCAATATCGGGCTTACGAACAGTTTTTCATTTAATTCAGTTTTACAACTTTGAGTATTGACGCATGTTTGTATTAATATTCTGTTACACGAGGGAGTAAAGTACTGCATTTAATGTTTGTGTACCGGGCGGAAAGTCGCAATTTTCAGCTCTTGAGTGAAACATTTATTTTTTAATTTCTAATGTTAAATATCTCGGGAGAAAAAAAAATAGTTTACCGTTCTAGGGTGGTAATCTAATGAAACTGTGGTAGTGCATTTTTTACTTTAGGTAATTAATTAAAGATTTGTCAAAGTGTATTTTTGTACTAGACTGAAAAGTGCACTTTTCCGTCCGTATTTATTTTAGTATAAAAAACAGTGCTCTCCTTTTATTTTTTACTTAAAAAAGATAATGAGATAAGCGTTTTACTTCTTTCATGTAATTTACCGTCATTTCTGCAATTTTACAATAATCTTAAGAAAAACTATGTAAAGTTGTTACACGCCACCTCGACACACGTTCATCTTAAGTATCTGTATTTAAGAGGAAGCAGCTTTGGTCGACATTCTTCAGTTTTAATTATATTTGTCTAGGAAAAGTTTTGGGATAAAATTGGGACGAACAGTTGAGTTACCCTTTTTCTTCGAGCCAGTTAAAAGAACAATGCCCAACTTTTTCACCTATTTTAGATATAAGTTTTTTTTTACCGCTCAAATAATGATTTACGTGATACAATCCATCGATAATCATACACCTTTTCACAGTGACTTTCGTGCTCAAATTTCACTCAATTTCATCAACTTTTGATCAGCTCGTAATTACTAGTTCATGAACATTTTCGCGATTCAATTAATTGTCCGATCCATAGGTATACAATTATACCCCGTTGACCATAATTGTGGAATAGAAATTACAGTGTTACTGTTATCGCGTCATTTCGCAATCTCTATAACAATGTTCGTAATATCGCAATTATAAAACGCCCGATATTCCCGGGTTGTCGGCGCTTGCGTTAAATTGTAACCACGACTTTGTAATCAATGTTGTATCAATGATGAATAAAATGTTTTCACGAAGCACGTAGACGCGGAGATTTCTATTCCACGAGATATCAGTTGCGAACTGTAACGTTAAGAAAGATTGGAATCGACTTTGACGCGCGAATTAACGTGGAATGGAAATTTCCACCTGGCTTTCACGAAATTTCCATTCCCATCCTCAATCACCGTCGACCGCCAATTATTAATTTATGCTAAGCGGATTCAAATTCCTGTCTCGGCAATTAGTTTTTCGTCGCGCTCTTCGTTATTAACGGGATATTATTTTTGCCGATTGCGATCCACTTTTTCTTGATTCACGACCTAATCTTGTCAAGTATATTATGTGAATTTTAAGCCCCCGTCGCCGTTTACTCACGTCTTTTTGCTCGCAACAGATCAACAGGAATACAGCTCCCGTCAGGCAGGGCTTTCGACTGGAATTATTTTGGCGTGCATTATACCCATAATGCTGTGCATAATTGGCGCTGCGGTACAAATTTTAAAAGGCCGCAAAACGGAGGAAAAGGACGAGCCGCAGTTTTCGAGGTAAAACAGTGTTAAAATCGTTTTTTGCACAGAGACGAAGTTGTGGTCAAAATTCAACGTATATGGACTGCATATATTTACTTATGCGACTCGTTTATTCATTTTTGCAAATCGATATACGTAAAATGCGCGTGTACATTATTAATATGTTAATACGGTATTCGTTTTGAAGTTTGTTCAATAATTGATTGCAGACACACGCAAAAAAATTTTCATTAACTTTATTTATATTATGACCGATGTGTACATGTTTATAAGTGTGTAAGTGAACAATACTCAAGTATTTAAGAATTTACAGCAAACAAATTTACTTTGTTTCACGTGTATAAGTCACTTAAAAAATTCTTCTCGTTTGAAATAATACCTTCACTGTAATAACAATAAAAGTTATTTTAGTTCAAAGATATGAGAGTTTTAGCTTTTCACTTTACTAAATATATTTGGTCCATATGATAATATATATAATATATGATATAATATAATTTTACACTTCTCAAAAAGATATTTTGCGTGCACAATCTTTTTAAACAGAATCTAAAATCTTCAAATATAAATGATAAAAAAAAATCTCAGAAATATTTTTCTTCGTCATGATACAATTTTTTAAAAGACGACGTAAAATTCACGGCAAATCATCTTTCTTAAGACTGCGCCCACGAGTATATCGAACTTTACTCGCTCTTTATCTTTAATTTGACGTTAGTTTTAAATCCTCGATTTAACAGACTTACTCCTACACACGTACACGCACAGACACACAACTTCCGGAAGATTGATGATAAAAGTGAAGCTGATCAATGAGCTCGCCGGGCAAATTAAAGTTCGATAGCTCGTTGTCGTTTAGCTTTAATTTCATGAAGACGTCAGTGAAGCGTGGCATCATTACATTTTTGTTATTTGAAATGACTCAAGTTTATACGCTTGCAGAACTCGTCAGAGCGAGCTTCAAGGAATTAAAAGACTCAACGAAGAAGGGAGCCGAGATCCGCCAGTATTGGCCGGCCGAGCAACGGAAATAAATTGAAGATTTACCTTTCCACAAATAGTCACTATTATGGGGTTGTTTTTACGACTTTTGTTATTTCCTTTTTACTCGCTCGTTCCCGTGCAAGCAGCTTTTTAATCAATGACCGTTGTTACGAGAAATCAGTTCTATGTCAAATACCGAGGTATTTCGTTGGATTTAAAGGAAGCAGCGAGCAAAAAGAGCGTATACAAAGGTTGAGATTGTGGGGGGGGGGGGGGGGTGAAAAACAGAAAAGAAAAAAGAAGCGTTAAAATTGAAATACGCACGACTTCAACATTGGCTGGATGGCCGAAATCGTTTGGCTTTGAGCGTTTCGGCGCGGAGGAACAATGACGGGAAATTGTCGTTTCGCTTTTTAATTTATTTATCCGCACTTTGACGAGCAAGTTTCAGCATTCGCAGTCAGCAACTACGCCAAGTCGCATTTGTTCCGTCCATAATTCACTTACCGCTAACAAATCATCACTTTCCATCATTGCTTTAAACGATGCCCACTTGTCTTCTTAACTTACTGTCTTAATTTAGTTTAAGGCAAAGTTGAAGTCGTATATTTCGTGTCGCGCGGCAATTGCGCGCTCTGTGTGCATTAAAGATTTCGCGAATTATTCGCAGTTAAAAGTGTTGCGATTAAATAAGAGATTTGCGGAGCCCTCGAAATGTCTTTTGAACGGCAACACTTCCTTCACTTTGATACGAAAGAGAAAAAAAATTAGAAAAAAGAAATAAGAATTACCTTTAATACGACGAATTTTGCGGACAAAAGTTCTCGACATATAAAATGTGTTGTAAATTTCATGCAGCTATGATTAAACGCACGTAGAGCACATTTGTAATGAAAAATTTCTTACGAAAACGTGGGGGGGTTTGTAGTAAGAGGAAGAAAAAAGAAAGCAGTCGAGGTATTTTATTTCATAAAGTTGGTATTATGAAATGTTACTGGCGTTTGCGTCAAGCGCAAAATTTTAGGATAAATATTTATCACCATTTAGGTACAGATCTAATAAAGTAAGCGATGCCGTTTAAATTAGCAGTTAACTGAACGAAATGGATTTCGTCGTGGAAAATCGACGGCGATATTAATTTTTCTCCGGTTCAAACGTTTTTATAACTGCGCGCTCTCGCGAAACTTTGTTTAATACAAATTTCACGCTACGCGAATGTTTTTATGTTTGTCTGTCTTGCGGATTATTTTGTTTTAGAGTTTAATAGTATTAAGTCTTTTTAATTAATTTTATAGCCTTCAACGTTACAACGACGGACTATAAAAAGTCACGGGAGCGGTAAAAATGGGCGAGGTTGAGTCAGTTTCTAATTTTATATATAAACTTTAAATAACATTAATATTTTCGGTCGTTCCTTTTAATCGCAGCTTCGCTTGGTGAAGCGCAACGTCGGGGAAAATAAAAATTGCTTTACGTCGGTAGTAATTTTTCTGTTTTCAAACGACGTAAAAACGTCAGTTTAACGGAACCGCTCGTATTAGTAATCACGAAAATTATCACGATTGCCAATTCGAGCGATTTGTCTAAAACATATTTCGTTATTCGTTTTGTTTGTAACAACATATTTCTCGAAAAATTGTCACGATGTAATACACTTTGTCTCAGATTAATGCTCTTGCTATCGCTGTTTTGCAATATTTAAGGTTTATTGTATTACTTCAACTCACAGTATCAAGTTGTGTTAGTGTAAAATTACGTTGTATATGATTATATAAAAAATATGCGATTTTTTAAGAATAAATATAAAATTTATGTATTTCATGGTATTATTCTAAACAGAACATTAGATTCATTTCAATCTTCCAATCGTACTTAATTATATATTTAATTAAGTATATATATTTCATATATAAATTTATATATATAAAATAATTAAAATTTTTTAATTGAAAAACTATTGCGTAATTTTGATGGTGTGATACATTATTAAATATTACAAATTTATATTCCATTTTTATTAGAGTTGTGAATTTATTTGTTAGCATTATAACATTTGTAATGATAATTTATAATAATAGCGTAACAACAACAACATTATTATCACATCATATTGTACATAGTAAGTGTAACATTGTCTATTTGAACTTGTGTTTACGGTGACAATGTTTATTCTTTCTGAGAATACAAGAGAATTTACGAATGCACTGTAAAATGCACTACTAATAGTAAATTATGACGGTATTATTTTATAACACGTATTACAAAATAATAGCTTAATTTGGGCAAGCCATTCGTTCGCCAGGAACTATTATTTTTTGCACTTTACAATTGTACTTTATGTACATAACGCTTACACGAGCAAATGACAATAGTGGACCGAGTCGGTAGATATTTCAGGTTAACTAGTCTCTCTGGAATTTATTTCCAAAAATAATAAAAGCCTTTGTATTCCTAAATTTAACTATATAAATAGTGGTATTTGAACATATAAAACCAGATAATTTAGTTAAAAGCTTGTAAAAGATTTGAGGACAGTCAATTGACGTTAACGAGAGCTTAAGTTTATATTTGATCTTGACGTTTAAAATCACGTTAAAAAAAATAGATGTTACAGGTTTTTGTGAATATCTGTGCGGATTCTCAGAAAAATTTATTTAATAATTTATTGGTTTTCGATTTTGAAGCATAGTATCGTTTGAAAATACGAGTTTTTGTTACGAAATATATATCAATCTCCAATTTGTAACGATAATTAATTTTTTTTAATTACTTTTATTTGCCGTAAGTAAAAGTGACTTTATTTCAGTATTCTATTCAACAAATTTTCTAGTTTTTCAATTTACAATAGTTAGTTTTAACGATAATATTCTATCTTTGTTTGAAACACGTTTTTCATTATACAATTAAATTACTGTTTTTTTCATTTTTGTTATTAATAAAATATTTATACTTTTAATTTGTGGTTACGTTTTGTTGGTTTAATATGAATCATCTGTCAGTTAACTAGTTGCACTCGAGTTTCACGTACTGGAAACACTTACGTACAGGACACAAAAAGATTTACGAGCTGGACGCAACGAAATTCTACGTCGACAATTAGGATAAAAGCGTGGCACCAAACTAATCTCAAAAGTTTTAATATTAATTAAGTAATCAATTAACGACGATTTGTTAGTAATGAAATGTCCAGCACGTGAGCTTGTTGGCCTCGATAATGTTTTATATGTAGACTTCAAGTGAACAATGTCCACGTGAATATTTTATTATGTCAATGTAATCACATTGAACAAATTTTTATGATTGTAACGAAATGCGGGGTATGCTTAAAAGTAACATTTAAACTAATTATAATTAATTCGTATCAATCATGTGTTACTTTAATTAAGTAGATAATCTTATTGAATATATTTGAGGGGAAATATAATTTATTACTTGTTTCAAGTGAAATATAACTAGTCCATTAATTAATTAAATTAATTTTTTACTTACGTGCAGCGAAAACTTCAATTTGCAACCCGGGTGAATGTTTGATCGTGGAGTTTAGTTCTTCTATGATAGTTAATGATCTTCGACAAATATTGCTGCTTTCCAATTTCACTGTAAAAAAAAAGAAACATTAAAATTGCTATCCACATTATGAACTAATTTTTACTGTGTTTGTTATTAAAATTCCATTTTTTTACAAAAAGTTTCTGCTACTACGAAACAATAATTTTTTGTTTATTTTTTTGTACATTGATAATATGAATTGTCATACAATGAGTATTTTTTCAGCACGTATAAATTTCAAAGCCATAAAATATTGCATCCCGAAATAATAAAAGCAGCTGGAATTGCGACAAAAAACTGGACCGTAATTTAAGAAGTCAATTCAGGGATTAATATCAACGAACGATCCGACATCGTAGGTCGGGGTGATCGTTCGTGTCTTGAACTCGAGCGTAACGTTTTGACACACGATGAAATTAATTTCTGGCACGTCAGTAAAAGTGGGCCATCACGGTCGAGGAAAGGAATCGACGTGTTCGTTCTCTCGAGGGCACCGCCTCGTCGATTTGCGTCGACAGTCCAGTCGAATGACACACTCCGGATGTAGTCGTGGCCCCCGCGGGATGATCCGACCGAGTCCGACTTTTTATCTGTCGACGATCTGTCGGGAGAGCCGTAGCTTAAAGTCACGTCCGACCGGCTAATGCTTTCGGGCGGTAAACATTTCACTGGCTGGTCATATAATTTGTCCAGTTAATTCTTTATCGACGTACCTGGCCTTAACTATTCATTCGGCCTCGTCAGAGCGTGCGTTTAGAAAAAGATTGCCGGCACTTTTTGCGTTACAATTGTGTCGTGCTCGAGAAGGGCGGCATTCACAATTTATTGTCGTCGTCGTGGGATGCGTACGTTACGATGTAGCGCTAATGCATTTGGCAAATGAATGATAGAACACTCTTAAGACGCTTCTATCACGAGAAGACTTATTATATGGGATTTAAAGTTTGCATGAATAATTCGAGCATAATTTTTGGTCATATATAATTTAAGCATGGTGAATATTCGCAGTCAATATTGATTGAGATAGAAAGGGAGGAATTTGTAGTCCAATAAAAAATACACGAAAAAGGTAGCAAGGTAGGATCTACATCACCCAAAAAGTACTTGCTTAAGCACAATTAAACGTGATCCGATTCAGTAGAAATTGAGTTAAATATATCCTATAGTATTAAAATAGTTCATTTGATCAGAAGGTCACTCGAATCAACTTAGAAGTTGATTTAATATTCTTTCAAGCTGTTGGTCTGGTAACAGTAAGTTAGTTTGGATTCATTTGAAACGACGTTCACTTGAGTCGAGTAAATTATTTCTTACATGAGCGAATTTAAGGTTAGAAGCAAGTGAACACTGCCAATAATGTAGGTTTCTTGTTTCAAGTGAATTATTTTTAAGAAAATAATAAAATTTTATTATAATTTTGTGAATATAACTTTTTCTGAACATAAATTAACTTATCAAAACGACACTCATAATTATTATAATAAATTAGCTTGAACGCGACAAAAATTTTTAAAAATATAATCTTGCGTAACGAATGTATTTCTCGAGGCTTTCATACGTATTTGCAGAAGTGCTAATGAACAAGAAACGGTTTAAATTTTGTTACGATTTTGATGATTATAAAAGATGAAAAGAATTTTTTGAACCAGTTATTTGATGTTTTGAATATTCTTTTGATACTATTCAAATACAGCTTTTTAAATTACACGTAAAAGTATGACTAGCGTAATCTTTTAAAAGAAAAATATTTTTCATATGTTCCATTTCATTCACGGTTACATAAGTTCAAAACAATGAAATGAAATTTTATTTCTCACGCTCGTCCAAATTCTATCAGCAAATAAAAGATTTATTTCAAAAGAGACTTCTATGCTTTCAAAAATCTTTTCCTTCGTAAATACGTCGCATTTGCACAGTTGTGCTGAATACACGGGAAACTTTACAAGATTACCTATATTTAAATGTAAGTCGCATGTCACGAGTAAATCGTACGCGATATAGGCATCTGCTCCAATTTCGTAATAGATAATTGGTCACTCGAACTAAATCGCGACTGTTTGCATGGAACAAATGTGATTATCTATCTTCTTTCTTTGAATTGAAATCGCCGGCAAACTTCAGCAATAAATTTGCGATTTTACAGTTAAAGTCGTTTCAACGTCTGAAATTAACACGAGACCCAGTTTTGGTTATTTTCAACTGCACTTCGTATATTACTGACTAATTTTACAGCTCTTAAAGTTTTTCTCAAAAATGTTTGCTTGGAAAAAAAAATAAAAAATTATCGACGACACGGCTAAATACATAGCAACATTGATGATAATGCGTTGCCAAAAAGCCTCTGTCAAAACAAGAATCATGACAGTTTTTGTCATAATTGAAATAAATAGTTTAAAAAACTAGTCGATGAGTGTGCATAGTTTATATACCATTATTTGTGATGTAATTATATAACTGATGTTTGACGAATACACAAGTAGTAAGACTGAAGGATCATCCGACGATGCGAATGATACATTCAAATATTATGCACGTCTTTAGGCCCAACCGGAAATTTAATTACACATTACGTCAATTATTTAATTAATCACGCGGTTTACTCAAGATTGTTTACTAGCTGAAGCATACTTGGCGATTGGAGCTTAATCACCGACTCCAGCTTGATCATCGCCTCGAGCCAACTCGAACTGCAGTAATAGCAACTTGCCAGAGCTTAATTCATACTAATGCCTCGCCGGAAAATATATAACATTTATGCAAATGTATTTACTCACGCAGTTTCAACTGATTTCAATATCGTGATTATTACATTTTTTCAATTACTGCATGCAGTTCCAAATTGTTTTCCTTAAATGAAGATAAATTCACTGGAATACTTCAGTTTAAATTGTGCAATTATTTATATTAGTAGCTTTCTCAATCGAAGTCGTTTTCTGGAACGATTTTTGTTTGATTGTGTAAATATCAATTTAAAATGTAAAAATAAAAAATTAATTAAACAATTTTTTAATTTCAGCTCGATTTGTGGAATATTTTCATTTATCAGTGAACGTTCGAAAATTGAGACGTCTTCAAAAAGAAGTTTTCTAATGAAAATTGGCACATCAATATGTATGTACGAAAACATGTAGAAATGAAAGCAATTTCCAGATTGGTGAATACACTTTAGGAAGTAAGTCGTCTTTGTTTTTTTGTTTTCAATATGTTGCCATGAATAGAAAGCACGGCGGTTTCTCCTTCGAGTTGCATTCTCGAGCAACAGCGATGTTGTAAATAATTATGCATTTTGTCGAGACGCCGTCTCGCGGATCCTTTTGTTTTGTATGCCAAAGTTCGCAAAGTTGCAAACGTTAACAATCTCCGGGCAAGCATTGTTCCGTTGTTATAGTTAACGCGCTTTACCTTTTTTTACCGGCTACTTTTATTCCCGACCTGTATTGAGATATTTTTATCAAAGCCCTATTTTTTACCAGGATGCCGATTACTTTGTGTTCGAAAATGGAATATGGTACCCCGCAAAAACATCTTCTTCTATCAAGCCTGAGGACGTAACGTCGTAGGCGTAAATTGAGCACCGCTGTTCTTTCGGCTCGTCTTTTAACCTGATTTAATTATTGCTAAAGCTTTAGTACGTAAAGAAAATATTTGCTTGTAGTATGCGATGCAACGTCATTAATGCATCTAGTGTAATTAATCAGTTGGACGATTCTCCGACTGATCATGTCAAGTGCTCGTTCGGGTAAGGTGGTGAATTAATTAATTGTCTGCACCACCTTTGAGTTTGTTCTTTTTATTCCATTACTCTGTACAATTTAATTTGAAAAGTGGAAAAATCGTTCAGAAGAGACATTTTTCAAGGGAACTTTTTTCAAGGAGACAGATTTCTTTTTAAAATTATATTTATTTTTATGGTATCGTAAAAATATCGACGATAAGTTGTGCGTCGAGAAAAATCAATATGAACGCAGCACTCGAAACGCCCGCAGCATTTAAGAGCGGCGGGGTACGGAATTTCCATAAAACCAATGGGTCAACTTTTTTTTACGCCATTGAAAGTGCCATCTTATGCTGTCTCACAAAAGTTTAACTATCTGTCCACGGGCGCCTTTACTAAGTTCTGACGAGTCCAGTCGTTCTATATAAGTTAGGTGCCAAGTAGCTATGTGTCTGTGCAGAGCAAAATGATACTTTTTGAATACAATTGACAAAGTCTTTTTGAATTATTTACTTTGCATTTAATGATTACTTTGATGGCATTTCAACGGCCAAAAGAGTCAATTTTGAACATCTATATCAATGCAAAATATATTGAACGACATTCTTAGCTTCTATTGTGAACGTTAATGAAACATTCTGAAATCCAAAAGGAAGAAGGGGTCACCCTTCGTTTACAGAAAAGGGAACATCATTATTAGGAAACGAAACGACCTGAAATATCAATCTTTTACTAATTACTCCACACTATGACTTGTTCGCGTAGAAGATTCTTGATGATAAATTTGTTTTCAACCGATTTCATAATAAGCTAGCAACTGATTTTAATCAGTCGAAATGATAATTAGGCGTAAAAGCTTTTTTAAATTTAATTCCGCTGAAGTGGTGTTTAAGAAACAAAATCGAATTACCGAAGGACTGGCTCGTCTTTGCACAAGAGATTATGTTTTCACGCAAACGTTTTTATCGTCTCTCGAGGTTTTTGTAATTCATTTTGCAAAACAAATACGAAGCCGATTTAATTTTATGAGGATTTCATTGGGGCAAGAAATGGATTATTTGAAATTGTTATTAAATTTTGATAACGTGAATGTTGTACAATAAGGACGATACGTACGTGTACGAAAAACGAGTATAAAAAATGCAATCATTGCAATTTAACTAAGTATGTAACACTGCGCAAAACATTTATTGTTTCCGACATACGTCACGGAAGAAGACAAATTCACTTGGCAAATTTGTCTTTCTTATGTCTTTCACTTCGCACGGTTTTATCGTTAGATAAAATAAATCTTGGCAACAACTTAAACCTATTTTTACTCATTGCAACTCGAAATATAAGATGTCCATAAATTGGATTCCACAGGACATCATAAATGACAGGAACTGCTTTATTGCGCAGTTCTACAATTCCGCTACAATTTCGTTTTTATTTCAAACGTTAATGTTGTACACCGTTGTTACAATGTCCAACAGAAATTTATTTTCAGCAAAAACAAGAAGAAACAAATTGACGTAATCTAATTATGATTATTTTTATAAAATATAAAATATTAGGAATAAGGCTAGTCTAAAGTAACGCAACTAACTGAATTTGCTTTTGCAAATAAGAACTAAATAATGGATGAAAAAAAAAACATTATGCTCTTATTTAGAGGAGAAATTTTCATGCGAACTAAAAATGCTGATAAAATGATGGTTCAAATTATGGGCAATATGATTATGAACATTTTCGCGATCCATTAACGCCGAAACTATAAATTACAGTGAAACTGTTTTACTTCATTGAATATTAATATACTTTATGAGAATGAAAACGTTGCCCGATAAACTGTGTTTTCGTTTTCATTCAGTAACGTAACAACGAATTAATAGATTTAATTACGATGCTGATATCAAAATGCTTTCGACTTATTTTATCAACAACTTTGCAAAGTAAAGATTCAGAATAGAAATTATTAATAATACACGCAAACTTTGTGCGTGTTATTATAAGGGTTTGATTTTAGTTATATTTGTAATTTAATCCTTATCTGACTGCGACTCTTCATTCATGCAAAAAGGTAAGGAAAAACTTAAAATTGAAACAATGCATTTCTTAAATTGTAACTTTTGTTGAAATACGGGAAGAAAATTAGAAGTCTGTTAGCGTTAACAATACAGAAACAATACCATAAAAGTTATTTTAAATAATCATGAATTGATATTTCATTATGAAATTTTGAGTTTCCTATAAAACAAATTGTTTATCAACAGCGATATCATTAGTTTCATTTAATACTTTCACTATAACTTTATACGAAATATGCAATTTTACTATCTCTTTGCAATGAAAGTTTATTAACATTGTAATAAAAATAACCTTTCTACATCGTCAGTCGATAAAAAAGTTTCATCTCATTTTTTAAACTGTTCAAACTTAACATCAAGATCATAGACAATCGTTTTCGTTGCGCTGTAAAAAGCTGTGAATATAATTTGAAGATTGATACGACCATGCACTTTTTTGCAAGTTGCATTCAAGTGCATCAAGGGAAACGCGCGAATCAGTAAGAACTCGCGGATATCGATTTGCGAAAATTGCGCGCGCACCGGCAGTTTGTCTGAAAGCATGGCGATACGCGGTGAAAATAACGTCCGAGTTACGTGAACTGTCAGCATTGTTGTTGTTTTTCACCATCAAAAGGCAACCGATGAATCGGTCTTTGAAATCGTGTCGTCGACTCAGTGTTAGGGCGGTATTTCGATTTTTTTCATTCGTTTCAAAAGGCGATTGTGCAAAGACTCCTTATGCTCGAGTACCGGTTTGAAACCACGACAAGTCTAACCAAAAGTGGTTGGTCGCCAATTCAGTCAGACCGAAAACAGACAATCAACATCTTTTTCAACGTTTTAACTATAGTTCAATGGTGCAGGTAAGAAAACCGATATTACCTTAATAATAAACGCTGAAATCAATACTGTGGTTATGTTAATAATTTGATATACTTCGATAAAAATATAAGAAAACGTTATTAAAGATTTATGAATTAAAATGTCATTCGATCATTTTCAAATGCATTAATTCGTTTTCAGGAGATATCTGAAACGTCTAGTTTGTTGTATCGAAACTAACCTGTTGAGACAGATTCGATGTAAATTTAATGAGATATCATGTTGGCTTGTATTTCTTATGACTTAATAATTAAATCTCGATTGAAGAAATCGATTGGTGTACTGGAAAAACTGAATTTGTTGTAATAACATGAAATATTTTGTAATCATATTTTGCAAGTATGTTGGCTATGAATTTGTTTTATTATTTATATAGTGTAGTTAATTTAATTATACCAGACAAATTTGACGAAAAGTTGACATAAAATTTACATTTATTATGTAAATTATTGCATACATTATACGAAAAATGTCTCGTATTCAACAAATGTTAATAAAATAAGAAATATAATATTATTATCATTATTTTTTTTTTTTTCTAAGAAATGTGAGCTTGGACGGTTTTTAAAGATGAACAAATATAATCAGCCAATTGTTTTATTAATTAAATTAAATGGCAATTAAATACAAATATTAAAGATTGGACTAGACCGGTTTCAAAAGTTCAATATCTTTGGAAAAAAATGTTTAAGTGCATGAAAAACGCTATTTTTTTGCATTAAGGAATTATCAACAGGTATAATTATTCGAGCATTTGTTATAAAAAATATCGTTTACACGATAAACAATTCTACTTATGATAAATTTGTGGCAATATCATAAGTAATCTGTGTCAATATCGCAAGTTTAATATTATATATTAAATACTAATATTGGGATTTATTTTATGAAAGTCTTTCCTCGTTGAAATATATTTCATTATTATTGATTAACTGTCTATCTGGTGTACGGTGCACCTTTAAAATCAAACTTTGTTAATAAAGTATCATTGACCTGTCAAAATTTCAATTACGAATTCTAACAATTTTTTTGTGGATAGAAGTTAAAGAGGTGGCTTCGGATCATAAGTTTACATAATTTCAAGTCAATCAAGGAGATTTTAAAAAGTTATGAGTTCAAGTGTTCTAGATACGTCTGACTTCATTTTAGTCGGTGATGAAAACTTGATGGAATCGATTCTTAGCTGTAAATAATGAACGGTCCTTCGAGGTATTTGACTGTACTTTTCTCGACCAACTTCGAGGTAAAGTGAGTTCAAATCATGAATGACCAAAAAGTGGTGACGTGAATCAATTTCTAGGTCGATTCAACAGGCCTGCTTACAATGTTATCGCGAGTGGCTTACGTAGTAAAGTAGTCGGACCCAACTGTGGCGATTAATATTACTTCTTTCCCCGTAACTCCGATACGAAAGCCGCTACAAAAGTATCGAATTCCTCGAGGCCGCGCGACAGCCAGCGTATACGCAAACTTCATGCAAATATTATGCAAATATCGGACTTTTGAAACTGATTAGCATAAACTTGGCGGGAAAAAAGCGCCAAGTTCGAATAAATGTACGGCAGTATTCCGTTTAATGGCTGGTGCGCCGCCTCCTGCGCTCGCGCGTCCCCCCCCAAAATTGATAACTTACGTTGGCAAAATGCAAGAAAAAAAGAGAAAGGTGGAAAGAAATAAAAAGAAAGAAGAAAAATAAAGCCGAACGATCGATCAACGTGGAACGTCAGTCGAGTGGGCGCCGTGTTTCGTTCGGGCGAGTTTCGTGAGTTGATTTTTCACAATTTTCTATAATATATTACGGATTGAGAACGAAAAATGTATTTTGTATTACTATTGCTGTTAAAAAACAGGCAGGACATATTTTTTTTCTTTTTAGAGGAGCTGCTATCTTTGCTGTGTTTGAAAAAAGTGATTGCGGTAAATATGGCAAAAAATTTATCGCTTATACAGAATTTAAATAAAGAACAGATATCATGAATTATATTATTGTATGCAATAATAAATCAACGTTTAATCTCCGACAATATTCAAAATGGTTATTTAAAACAAATCAGTATATTTGATTTAATAATTACCATTTCTTTTACTAATATTTCGGTTGTTTGAGTTATAAAATTAATGCACAGGAAATTTTTAACATATACTTGCAACGAATTCCAAAATCCATAAATTTTCAATACAAAAAATATACTTGTACGAAGAAAGTAAACGAAAAAATTAATTATTTCATTTTATATTGCGCTCATATAAATTTAATGTAAAAAAAACGTCGCGAACTTCATGCACATCAAAATTAATCAATCACAAAATATAACTTATTCAGCAAGTTTGTTTGGTAAAACCAACAAAACATTCACGTGATCGGACGTTAACACCGGATTTAGTTGATTCAATAAAACCCTTCTCCGTGCAACAGCTCACGACACTGCACAGCAATATTTCCAGCGCTTTTTCCAGCGTAACAATCTTTACAATACACGATCCTCCGTGTAAGATGTAATTGAAAAAAGACGGAAAAAACGGCGCAGTAAAGAAGGCTGCAAGCGAAATGAATCTCCAGGCAGCGACTCGTTGGCCGAGGCATCGGGCGAGGCGTTCGCGTCGCGGGCGCCAAGTTTTCGGCTCGTTCAATCAAGCGGCTCCTAATAAACACGTAATTACATTATTCCCCGCTTATCTGCATCGCGCGGTTTTATCTGCAACTTTATCTAAATAGACTTTCTTCCACGGCCGGTCTTTATCTCCGGCCTTGTTGTTCGGCTATCTTCGGCTCTTGCGAGAAATTTGTAATTTGCAGTAAATCCACTTTGGCGTTGATAGGAAGGATTGTTCCGCGTTCTTAACACCCGCCGAGAAGACAATAACACGGACGATTACCCTGAAACACGAAGCTTAGCGCCCGCCGACTTATGCGCCATTTCTTGCCATTCACTGCGCGCACTTGGCCTGGCTTTGGAAGGAGGTCGTCGCTCGTCGGAATTTCAGGACAAAGAAAATCGGCACGGGAGGGGGGTCGGCCAGCGGATTAAAAAAGGGAGGGAAAAGAAGGGAGGAAAAAGCTAGCGGGGAGGCGGGGGGACAGCTTTTGTCGATCCTTCCAGAGGGGTGTCGCGGAAGAATCGAGAGCTGAAATTATTTCACTCAATTCCATATCTTTCATGTTTCTCTCGAAAATGAGATGCACAAGAGCACCGGCCAATAACGCCCCCCTCATCTTTTCCATTATCCGGCTTATCTCTTAGCACGCGTTTGCGTACGTGCGCCGTATTATTTACCGAGGGATGTTTTATCGTGTTTGTTTCTCATTATACATTGCTCTGGAACGCCGTCGGAATCTATCCGGCTAATAATTCGGCTGCGATTTCCGCTCGGTCTTGCTGTTCTACTTTATTCTTTCTCATACTCTTCACGGACTTGTTTAATTTTGAGGAGGGTAATTGAGGTATTCTGCATCCGATGATCGCGTTCAAGCAAGCGTGACGGTTAGTGGTTGAATTGTTAAACATTGTACGTTAAAAATTGGTTATTTTCATGAGAAAAATAATGAATGATAATGAAACAGATAGAATGAAGCGTGACTTACAAGGAGAAAAAAGAATCCGAAAAGTTGTGTTTGAAACTGGTTGTATAGATTTATGAAAGGCAAATTTATCATTGCAGTCAATAAAATTAATAAGAAAAATGATTTTACGATGAAAGATAATTGAAAGTCGTAAATTTCAACTAATAAATCAATTTAATAAATAAAAAATTGTTGTTTTCATATCTAACTATTGTATGTGACAAATAGGAAAAACTATATCTATATAAATTATAAATTAACGTCCAATATTTTGGTAATAATGTCTAAATCAACGACCGTAGTTTTTTAATTGGACCAATAGTTCAAGGTTTAAGAAAAACCGCGATGATGTGATTAAATTTAATTAATCA
>JABFOV010000138.1:36002-52428 GCA_022817685.1 Aradophagus sp. ZL-2020 | reverse complement strand
CGTTGATTCGGTCCTTGATTAAACTTTCGATTGCACTTCATTTGACGCGCTTCAAAAGTGCACGCGCCGTTGGCGCCAATCGGCCGCTATATTTCGAATATTAATAAATTGCGCCAGGCGCTGCGATTAAACTGAAAATTGCGCAACGCTTATGGCAAGGGCGCGACGAAAACTGGGTCACTCGTGAAGAATGGCGACAAATATCGCGCGGCTAATTATTTTTACGCATTTATTTTCGTTTCCATTTTCCGTCAATTTAGTTCACGACAGAGCAAAGTCATGGTTAAGTGGTTTCAATTTTTTTTCTTTCGAAAACTGAAGAAAATGCCACTTCTTTTAATCATGTGTGACGTCGAAAAGTAAGAATCAAATGATTATGATAATTTATGACTAGTTTTTGATAAAATATTATTTTTGTGCTAAAGTGTTGTATAATTAAATCGTTAATGTTTAGTTTTGCAGCGATTAATTAGTTTTTTCATTATTATTGTTTTTGTTATTAATGCTGCAAAACTTAATGTTTTTCCAAAATAAACATAATCTAACCATTCTCTCACTTCAAGAAAATGTTGCTTGCTTTTTTATTATTCGAGTTTCTTTTTTCTTCATTGTAAAATTCTCCCATTGTCAAACATTTGCTGGATCACATTTAAAAGTTTTATTTTGTATCATTTGATATTGTAATTTAAAAAGACACGAGCTCCAGGATATTTAACTTGAAAAGTCGCCTTAAGATGAAACTTTAAATCATGAAAGAAAAAAACATGAACAGTAAAATAACAGCTAATGGCAAGTAGGGATATGTTAAACTACATGAAAATAAAAACTAAAACTGTAAATTTAAAATTAAAAATGATTGACTTCTTTTTGCCAAATACTAACAAAAATTATTCATAAATTACACAATGTTATAAGAACATTCCCGTTATTAAACGTTAATCTCAAATTCGACGAAAAATTTTGCTCGACCGACTGAAATAATTATACTTCAGCTTCCATTTGCGTATGGAACGTTTATAACGGAATCAATCGGTTCCTTAACGAGCCCCTTTTTCATTGCATAACTTAAATATTTCACGAAAATGGTCGGACAAAAAATTGATTGTTCAATCATAATTCCAGAATCGAGGAAACGTATTTTCAGCCATTAATCACGGTCATCGATCGCTGGTCCTTTTTTTTTGCGATAACGCCAGGATTACGATATAAAACGAAAGCGCGGAAACCATCGTATTTACCGTTGTTGAACGCGGCCTTAACGGATTACGAAAAGCCCATAGAAATTGTTCCTTCAGTCCACCCTTGCCCCCTTGCCCGATCGTTGTGGAACGTCATTCGCGTCGCGCGACGTCGGGACAGATGGACGCCCTTGAAACGACCTCTCATCCCTTTGTGCGAATACATTCCCGTTTAATATACAGCGCCGAGTAAACACTCCAACTCGGTTACCCGAATATTGTCAACCCATATAATAAGGTTACATTTATATTTTGAAACATTAATTAGTTTCAATGCAAATATCCAACTATCAAATAATCATTCACTTTAAATTGTAAATCGCTTGACGTTAATTACTCATTTTCGGTCTGCGCGAGCGGCTGATACATTTTTAATACCGTGCAAACCGAGCTTGTTTGGCTACGAGAAATAGCGTTGCCAGGGCAATTTATTCAGCTTTTCAATGCAGAAGAAATGTGCGCAAAAATGCAAATAATATTTCTCCTTTTTTTTTTGTTACAGATTATGTTGTAATATTGATGCACTGTTGGGCTTTAAAGGGTATGAATGCTTGACGCGTAATATACCAAAGGTGGAAGTACTTTGGGTCAACCAAAGGTTAATAAGATCTAAAAACCCATTAAAGAATTAAATATTTCTACAATGTTCATTATTATTTATAAAGAAAGTTTTAGTCACAAACATGATTACGTGAGAGCATATTAACAAATACATTAATGATTAAAATGATAATAACTATTAATGAAGTAATGGTGGTAGTAGTAGTAATCAAAATAATAAAATATTTTCAAAATTGAGCTCAACTCAACTTTCACTTGAAAGCGTTGGGTCGTGTCAATTAACTCTAACTTTGATTTATGAATTGCAACGACAAAAAGACTTCAACGACTGAATTTTAACGTGTTCTTTGTCTTTAGTCGTGTCATTCGTCCTTGCAGGTGAAAAATGCAAATTTCCAGACTTCGAGTAAAGCCTTTTAAATGTGAAAAAAAAGAGAGAGAGAGAAAAACTAAACAAGTAAATATGGAGGACCCGATGAAGCGGGAGAAAACGGCGGCGATCGGTTGCACGTAGCTTATAAAATTTGTCGAAGCGTAAAAAGGAAGACGATTAAAGTTTTCAATTAAATAATGAATTACGGGCGTACTTAGGGCGGAGCGAAGCGCGTTTTTCGTCGGCCGTACGTAAAACGTGGCCGACGTGTAGCTGCAAATAAATTTCGTTTAGTGTTTAATACTTAATTGAGTATTGATTTTTAAACCGTGTGATTGCGTCTAATGGGAACAGGTGAATTAATGGATTACATTTAAAGGTCTTCTTCCTAAGACTTCGTCGCTTTTTAATGTTCTAATTATACTGCTGAACCTTTCGTTTTCGGTCATTTCGACGCGTTGTTTTGCCGTCGGAATAAATTATTCGTTTTGCCGTCAAATTAGAAGATCAATCAATTCGATCTTTTACTATGAAGCGTTTGTTTATGCATTAGGAACGTGTATGGTAAACGTTCAATTTCAAAGTTGTGTCATTTTAAATAAATTAATATTACATTACCGGTGTTAGTTGAACAGTGCTTAATTCCACATTTTTTTTTGCCACTTTGGAATTCACGCGCAAAGAAAAATCACTTCACTTCGTTTGGATGAATCGGTTTTGTACACGAAAGTTCGGCCTCTGGACTAAACTGCGGAGAATCTCGAGTATAAACTAAAGCGTGCTGAAGAACACTTTGAACGAATATGTGTATAAAAAGTTTGTTTTAAACATTGCGGAAAGTATAAGGAGCGTGAACATCTCATAAGAGATTGCAAGGGATTTTGAAATAAACCTTTTATTGAAAATTAAAAAATTATTCAAAGTTCAGTACTTACCCATTGAATTTCATCGGAACTTATTCATTACACATTGTTAAACAATATTTTTAAATTATATCGTATAATTTTTTTGCGAATACATTTTGTCGTCTGAGAAAAGAAAAAGAAAAAGTTTTACTATCTAATAAGTTGTAATTGTCAGAGTGAGAGTGAAATACTAAAGTGAACATAAAAAAATAAAACATATGCATAAAATTTGCAAAATATAAAAAAAACTTTACAAACTACATCGAGTTCGAATAAACGATAAATGTAAGAAAAGATTCGTCAAAGTTATATTCCACATAGCAATAAACTGTTGAGAAAGTTGAATTCTAATTTCCTGTTGTACTTCGTACAAAATGTTTTTTATACAATTTTATTAACAATGTACCAAAAACTGTTTAAATATATTCATTGATGACAATAAATTCAATGGGAATGTTTCTGATAAATAATTTCTGCGATTTATGCAATTAACTTTGAATAATTGGGATATAATAGAGCAATAGAATTGTCTTGATCGCAAATAAGCTACTTTATAATTCGAGTCGAACTTTATGTTTGATATGCAATGAATTAAACGGTTTATTAAAACAGAAGACTTAAAAGTTATAGTCACTTGTTCGTGAATCGCAAGTGGGACCGAAGTATACTCAGTAAACTGCAAAGTAGGAAATTGAAGTGACTCCAATCAACTCGAGAATTTGGAACTCCTCTTCATACAATCCCGCGCAAACTTTAAACCTAAAACTATTTCATATTATCGCCACGAAGCCCAAAATCATAAGCCTGAAAACGTTTTTGCAATCGAAGACTGTATATTCATTTTCTTACTTATTCACTCGTTTATCAGTTTTTAATTGTATCATTAATAATTGAAGTACAACATAGTTTAATCACTCAAAAATATATATTAAAAGTGCAATTGCATTTCAAACCAAACTTGACACGATAACTATTTATGGTAATATTTGATTAAAGTATTCTAGACTCCAAAGACATTTGTATATAGGAAGCGACAGTGAAACCTGTAAATGCTTTTTGATGTGCCCTAAATATGCAAAACGACATGCACTATTAGTCTACAAACATGACAGCTCTGGTTGCATACTCAACAAAATGACACCACTATGCCATTTAAAATAATGAGCTAATGTAGACCATTTATCATAGTGCTCGGAGAAAAATATGGCACTGACAACTATACAATTAAATTTTGACCTAAACAAACTATTTATAATAAATTTTTCTTTACTTATGCATACAATCTTAGTAATTATATATAATAATGGAGTTATCAAAACAAAGATATAAATCTGACTATTTAGTGACATTCATTCATTTAAATTTTCATACTGTGTACATGAAATTTTTTCATATCTGAAGCTCTCTATTCTATTCTTTCATATCTAAAGCTTTCTGTGTAGAAATGTCCACACGATTTACTCTTTCAAAAAACATATTAATTGTAAGTAAATTTTAATAACAAATTTGAAACACGTGTTTTTTGTTTAAGATTTTTAAAAAAATCAAATCATGTAATAGTTTTAACAAGAAAAATTTCACAAACACATTTCAACGTCATATAATGACAAGTCTTTATCATTTGCAAACAGTAAATAAGAGCGTAATTACAAAAATTAAGTTTTGTGTAATTAAGAACAATTTTAATAATTTAATTTAATTTCTTTTAATATATTTTACAAATACTTTTTCGATTTTGTTTTCTTTTTTACAATTTTCACTACAGGATTGTTGAATAAATTTAAATTATGTGTTCAGAATTATTTAGAAACTTTTATTCATCTGGAATGTTTTCCAAGCCCTGAAAAATATGAAAAAATTACGGGATGTAAATACAATTAATTGAAATATAATTTAAAATATTGTTTATTATTGTAATTACCAAAATTTTATATGGCTGATCATTTGTCAGAGCATTGTCTCTATAATACATATGATACTCCCAAGTGGTATTCAACCTCCTTTTGTAAGGCTGAAACATGATTTTAATTAAATTATTGTTAATTCTAAAATGATTATTGTTTTATTTAAATATTACTTATTACGTATGTAAAAAGAAAATGTTGAGTTTTTCCCAAAATATAAAACTTCATTCTTTACTCTAAAAACCAAGTTTTGGTAAACAATGAAAATCATTCAAAATTTTATTAATGTTTGTTATTTTTTGTAAAAAGTATGATTTGAGATTTATCTTACAAACCCAAATGCCAAAAAAATTTGATTATTGAAAATTTTTGCAAAATGAGAGGTTATGTAATAAAGTTTACTTACATTACCCAACATCCATGTATTGCTATATTTATTTATTAATTGTGGCATATTCACACAGGCAGAAACAATCAATAGAGGTATTATGGCCTCATACCACATTTTATTAAATTACGATGATTTATATTATTTTAAAATTTTTTCACAAGTACATTTACTTCTATTCTGAATGTACAGTAATCTTACTTTGCTTCAGACAAATGCTGCCATCTAACATTCGTGTTTACTATTGAGTAGCGAAATTTGAAAATCGTTATAAATGTTAATTTTCCCGCAACATATTTTAAAATAATTCGTTATATACACATAATATTTAATTGAGATATGAAATATTGTTTCTCAAATGTTTCCCTGTTCAAACAATTATTACTGGAATAATGTTATATTATAAAATTATTTTTATAAATGTACAGTACATACAGAGTGCGTTTTTGTTGGCTTCACAGAATTTTGTGAGAATAATTATGACTAATTTGATTGGCTACAATTTTCATCAACCAATCAAATTACTCATAATTTGCCTCACAGAATTCTGTGAATCCAACAAAAACGCGCCCTTAGATAATATTTTACGATGAAATTTCTATAGTAGTTTTAACCTATTTTTTAGGTTAGTTCAACTGTGTCAAAAACTACAAAAAACTTTTTGTCCAAAATATTATATTAAGAATTAAAAATTACATATCAAATTGAAGATTTGAAAAAGAATTGAACTATTTTTTTCATTTTCAGCCTCGATTTCCAAGTGTTAAAAAAGTGGATGAAGAAAGGGGATGTAAGATTAAAAATGAAAACGTTTCTCCTTATTCGTTTCATTTTGTTTTTGATATTTCTACGCGAACGCAGTCTCTTAAATGACTGAACGAAAAATAAAAACAACAATTTACAAGTTTATCGATCGCCAGCAGTCGAGGACAACGACTGCGCTAAATTGATGCGTGAATGAAATTGATCATTACGTCAGCGATAAAGCGAGATGAATTATTTTCAGAGTATTAAACAGCTACTGTTACTTCTCATCGATTTTATCTTCTATTTTCATGGTCATACCAATATATACAAATCCAATAAATTTTAAATGCAAAATCTTAGCTAATGAGAACACATTTTAAAAATAGAATTTTCGTCGTAGGAATATTATTGTTTTACAATTTTCACATACCGTAAAGTATTATTAAACTGAGAAAACAAGTCCTCTTGAGACAAGCGGATCGCATAACTGCATAGATCTATAAATTATATTTTTATATGTATATAATTTTTTATAATTTTTTCTTCCAATATCGTTATATATTGTATAGAAAAGTTTATATTGATTTAAATTTGTGTAAAATTAAGTAAATTCATTTTACTCAACATAACTAATATTCCAAAATACCAGACCAAATTAAATAATAGGGTTATTTTAACAATTCGTATTCACCTAGTTAACTGGTTCATGTCAATTAAGAAGAAGGATGATATTTTAATGCGATCTCCAGTCACACTTGACTCACGTTTATTTGTAGAAAAATCTCATCGCTCGATTAACAACGTCTGCCTAATAAAATAATTAAAACTGCGTTTAAATTTGGTACTTCTTAGGTCAATACAGAATTTCTTTTTAAGATCTAAGTAAGCAGTTTAGCTAAATTATGATAAAAACAAATTATTATTATACAAATGATTTGAGAAAAATATATTTAACAATTTTTGCAATTTTTCTGCAAATATTTTCATTTATTTTAATTTTTTATGTATATGTGCTTAGATTGCTTAGATTTCTTTGAAAATTATAATACAAACACAAATATAATACAGTTTGTTTACTTCACAGAGAACATTACTTCTTATTTCTTAATGTCAGTGTCAATTTAGTTGAGAGTCACTGAAGTGAAGCATAAGTAATACAAATTGTCTTTGGTGAAATTTAATTAAATAAAAACATACATGCTCTCAGTTATTTTAGGTACTAATACAGTATTATTCTTTTTGTTATGCAAAACATATTACTTTTTTATTATAAACCTAATAAATAAAAGTTAAGTCCAAAAATGCATGTATTTTATTTTTAATTTATATTTCTCGATTAAAAAACTTAATTTATTTAAAATGACAAAGTATGTAAGTCAGGGAAAAATTGAAAACAATATCTGGAAACTGTGGAAATTCAGGGAAATGATCACGTGAAGTTGGCTCTGTAAATCTTTCATTTTTATTTGTTACGTGATTGGTCGAGGATTAAAAAGAAAAGTATATCGTTTAACATTCGAACTAATCAATATCACTTTTCAGGAATTTCTTCAAATCTCGAAGATGGACAAAAGGCACTGGAGAGATTCAAGATCGCTTAATAGAATACGAGGGCGACTGTAGTACTATATTTCAAGTAAATCGTTCCACCAAGTATTACTATAAGAATGGCAGACGATTCGGAAACGAAAGAATCACCTCGCAAGCAATTCATTAACACGAATTTAATATCGCTAAAATGTCTACTCTTCGTGTTTTTTGGAGGTTTGTTGAACATCATGATAATATCTTTAATTGTACATGTTATCTAGGGAACTATTTAGGATTCTTTGTGGTCAATAATTTGAACAAATTATACCCACATGGAAAACTCCATAGGTTTTTAAATGGGATGGGTTCCGTTATAGAAAAAACCCACACCATTTAGGAACTTATCTGAATTTCATTGGGTTCTCTGACAGTCTACATAAAAGCTTAATAGAAATTCTAAATAGGAACCCATACCATCTAGGAACTGACATGGTTTACATATGGCTGATAAATTGATCAAATTGTATCCACATGAGAACCTACATAGGGTCCTAGATGGTATAAATTCCCATATAGTATTCCAAGTAAATTTGCGAGTGAAATTTCCATAATAAATCTTACATGAATTTTACCATTTAGAAACTCTTACTAAAACCTAGTAATTGATTTAGGTCTGGGGAGTTTGTATCCCTTTTTGCCTCTACACATGGAGCTGATTGGATTAACGAAAGAGGAAATCCAGATCATATCAATGGTATCTCCAGTAGTTGCCATTCTTGGACCACTGGTCGCATCACCAATTGCTGACAGAGTGGCTGGTTGTCAACGTCCAAATGAAAAGACTTCCACTGGTCGTCACATTCGACTAATGATCGCCATTGCTTGCTTTATGTCCGGTATTTTATATTTAGCTCTTCTTTTTGTGCCTCCAGTCCATCAGATTGATTTACGTCGTGATCAAAGGCCGGATGTGAAATTCACTTGTGATCAAAATGGAGCTAACATCTACCTTGAAAGGTGTCAAGAGTCACCAAAATGTGACAGATGGTTCGGTGATCAACGCACTGGGATGATTCATTTAGAGAATTGTGAATATGTATGCACTTCTACACCCAAAAAGAAAACAGATTTGAAGGGAGTATTAGAGTATGGTGAAATCGAGGGAAGCGGAGATATTGCTGTTAAACCTTTGGAAGAAGCGGCCTCGTTTGATAATAAATTGGTAAATATCGAAGGGAGTTTTTAAATACTTGTTTTATTCTCTTGGTTGGTAATTTTTATTTTCATCTCACTTATTACGAAAAACATTCTTTTTCAGGAGCTGACTGAATCGAAAAGGTACCGCAGATTCGTCCAGGAAAACGAACCTCCTCACCTTTGCTACACTAACGGTTCTCAGAAATTGTGCCACGTCTACACCCCGTTCACAGGAAGTTTGCCAATAAGTGGTACACTTCAACAAGCTGCGAATCCAGATAAACCGGAAGAATGGTGCATATATCCGTTTGCAGAGTATTTCTTTTGTCGAATCCCAAAAAATCTTCAAGACACCATGGTGGAATTCAATCAAATTTGCTCCGTGGAGTGTGAATTGTCGGATCCTTACATTTATCCAGGTATCATAATCAATTTTAAAATGAAATTAAGAAAAAGTAAATCTGAAAGATAAACGAAAACACCTGTAGAAATTTTGTTATAGTAATTTGACACGAGAATCTACATTGAAACCTATTTGCATTTCTACGTAAAACACATAGCATAGCATAGGAATCTATTAGGGTTTCTTATAGGTGATAATTAGATCAAATTGTACCTATATTCTTATGTAGAATCCTCAGTAGGTTTATATGTTGGTTCTCTGGAATTAAAGATGAGTAACCCTAGAGGGTTTAATAGGTCGAAAACAGGTCATGTTTAATGTTTATGCAAACCAACTTTAAAATATCTATTATTTTTGCAGGAAACTTTTTGGTGGAAAGTCAATGTCAAAAAGCAAACGATAATCCTGTTGCAACTTTCTACTCGTACTTGGCTATTCGGTCTGTGGCAGATAGTTTCGCCACATCAATCGTCGCTCTAGTTGACGCTGCAGCGGTGATTGCCACACGAGAAACATCTTGCGGACGTGGAGACGTCGGCAGGCAGCTGGCTTTCGGTTCGTTAGGATTCGCCGCCTTTGGTTCCCTCACTGGTTATTTAACTACTCTAGTTGAGGATCCAATGTTTTTCATTCCCATTTGGGTACACGCTATCCTGATGCTACTCGCGACTTGGATTGCTTTGGCATCGAGCGACATGCCCTTGGGTCCGTCCGAATGCTGGTGGCATACGAGAAGCGGAATGTTGGCGCTACCGATGAGCGCAGTTAAAAGATACGGAAGTGAAACCGCTGCGTTGATGATAGTTTTTGTGTTCTTGGGTATATTTTGGAGCGCGATGAACACGTATCTTCCTATGTTAGTATCTAGCATTCTACTTTATTTGTACAAAAAGTCTTATCAATTTGGCACTCCACTTTGCTTACCAATTTTGTTTGGTCTATACCAAACAGGTATAAGTATTTTGCAAATGCAGATGTAGCCGAACTTGGCGACTGAATGAAGGGCGTAGTTAATTTCTGGTTTTGCAAGGACTCTGTACCTAATCGGTATACAGACCATCAAGAAAATAGTTATATAGTTATAATAAAAAAAATACTCATTTGATGAACATATTTGGATATCGACGCACAGGCTTCATTCCTTTTTTAATATAAACACTGGAATATAATAAAATTGTAACGTTTATTGATTTTTTATTGAATTTTTGTAATTAACATTGCACAGTGTGATGGTGTACTAAATTTGTAAGGCTTTTCTTTATCAATTTTATTTTATTTTTAACGAAATTGAACTTTAATGCAATTGCAATTTACTATAGACAAGTTAATACATTAAAATATTTTCCAGACATTTACGCGAATTAAGTTACGACGAGATTCTAATAGGCGTCGCCATGACTGCCGGTGCTGTACCTGCTTTTATCTTCCTATGGAAATCCGAGCATTTCGTAGATTATTGTGGCCACAGTAATCTTCTTATCTTAGCTTTTACTATTTACATTGTAAGGTGCGTAATAATTAAATAATTGTTTATTATTAATCATAAACAATTGTAAATTATTATATTTATTATTATTTTAAATATACGTAATTTTTGAAATTATTGAAACAATTATTGTAATCTGGTCTTAATTTTCAGATTTATCGGTATGAGTGTCGTGCCAGATCCTTGGTGGGCTCTTTTATCAGAAGGACTTCAGTTGTTTACCCTCGGAATAATGTGGATTACCGCGATATTGTACTTGAGACACTTGGTTCCACGCCACATGACTTTCACGGCTCAGGCTTTACCAGTTATTGCTCATTTTTGCATAGGTTCATATTTTTATCATTAACACCCTAATAAGAAAAAGTAAAAACAAAAAATAATAATAAATACACACAATTCATAATTAATAATAAAAAACACAATACATTTATCTATATGTTCACATACATTAATATGAGTAACTAAAATATTATAAAAATATTACAAAAAGTTATAATTAGAATATTATAAAAAAAAATATATTTTTTTCATTTCATTTGCATTTTTTTTTTGTTTCTTATCTATAATGATTATAAATTGTTAATTTTCAATTGGAAGTTCAACAAGATCGATTGTTACCGAATATAACAGAATAATGATAATAAATGAAATAATAGGTCGTTGCATTGGCGCGGTGATCGGAGCGTATGTCACGATTGGAGACAGCGACGATATTTATTCAACGAGATTTATGTACCGATGCATGGCAGCTGCTGCTGCCGTTGTGGCGATTCTGTATTTCATCTTATATCACGGAGTTCTGAAACCAAGATGTCATGCTCAATCGTTGCAGGGACCTCGTCAGCCACCGACTATTGTTCAAGGTTCATGTTTTGAGCAATTGCAGTAAAACGAAAACTATATAGATATTGTCATAAAATTAATTTTAATATCCTAAATTAACTATCTAACAATAAATTAATAGAATACAAATATTATATTATGTATTCTTAATATATTAACATTATATATTATATATTTTTCGTTTCACCAAGCTAAATTTCACAGAATTATAAAAGAAAGAAATTGATATAATTATCAATTTATATACTATATAATACTATAGTATATAATATAATTATCTATACTAATATAATATATGTTTGCAGCAATTAATGGTACTGGCAGTTATACACCTCTACGCGTGTACCACAACGGTTTGGGCAGAAAAGGACAATTTCGCTATTAAAAATCAGCTGAAATGCCAAAATTGAAAATTGCATAACAAGAAAAATTTTATATAGAGTCTGTTGTATTTTTATGAGTAACAGAACAGATCAATTAATTATATTTTATTTATAAACAGGATTTTTTTAGACAAAAATTAGTCTATATATTTTATTTTAATATTTATTTTACTATTTTTTATAAAAGCTTTCTATGTGCATTCCAAAAAGTTGTATGCCGTTTTGAGTAAAGGGATCATTAAACTATGAGAATAACTGTTGACTCGATTAAAAATTTTGAACTTGATCAATTTTTATGAAACTGATCAATATTTCATTTGATCGCATTTAAAAATAATATTAATTTTTTATTTTTTTTTAATATTCTTTAATAATTAAAGAATATTAAATTAATTTTTTTTTACTATTACATTTTTACCTTACATCAAATTATTTACAAATTCAATATTTCCATTCGATTCAATTCCATTCGATTCAAATTTCCATTCGATTTCCATCGAATTCAATATTCCATTTCTATTCGACCACTTTTTCAACAATTTTTACTCTTGAATTATTTATTTAAAAATTTCAATGATAATCGATAAATAACAATCTTATTTTTAAAATTACATCGAATTGTTATCCGATAATAGAATCAATCGGTCATTAATGTAAATCACAATGAGCATCTGAGTTACAAAAGTCTGACAACAATTATATCAACGGCAGTTGTCAATAAATTACTGCACTGACAAAAATTCTTCGACGTTCCTTGCACTCATTGTATACTTTTGTATATAAAACGCCTTGTGCTTGGATTTTATAGTAACGTTTTTGGATTACAAATTTTCAAATTTCACTGTTACATTTGAGAACAACTGACGATACTACTTTATTAGAATTAAAGTAAATGTTTCTAACAATGTATATAGTGATACGTCATATATTTCTCGGAGCACTGGTTAACCAAATATGACAGTTTATGAATAAAATTTCCATTGTAATTTAATTTAAGAAAAGGTACTTGTAATTTGACAAAATTGATTGAAATTATTTATTAATATTGATGATTTTTCTCCTCGATTTTTATTTGTATTGTAAAAATGGTATTTATGAATTGTTAGAATTTTTTAACTTTTTAATGCCAAGCGTATATATGATACATATATTACATTGAAATAAAGGCTTGCATTCATTCATCAAAATTACTATAATACAAATCAAAAATAATCATACATGATTTTTCAAAAGTGTTTGAAAAATGTTAAATAATAAATTGGCATTAAAGGGTT
This sequence comes from Aradophagus sp. ZL-2020, assembly GCA_022817685.1. Taxonomy (NCBI): domain Eukaryota; kingdom Metazoa; phylum Arthropoda; class Insecta; order Hymenoptera; family Scelionidae; genus Aradophagus; species Aradophagus sp. ZL-2020. Next base: position 39,193 of record JABFOV010000138.1, on the reverse strand, counting down.
AAAAGTAATATGTAAATGTCTTCGCCAGCTTAATACTATGGTTCTGCAGAAATGACAAAAAAAGAAGAAGAAAAAAGACAAAAACAATACATTAAATATTGTTACAAAATAGAAATTAAAAAATAATTAATTCGTTATATTTTATATTCAAACAAAGTTTATTCACAACAACGAGGACGTGCTAAATTTTATCTCGTTGAAAAATAAAGAAATGAAAATGTAACTTAACATATAACATTTATGTAAGCTGAACTAAAATTAGATTATATTTTGATATTTTGTATTTACAAGTAATTTATTTTTTATTATTAGCAAAAACTGATTGTATCTTTACGTTTACAATTTGAAAGCGATTGATTTATTGTGTATGTATTGTATTATTCATATGTATGTATATTATATATGTCATATTTTTTTTTTTTTTTGACACATTATATTTTTATATAATTTTCTCATCGAAACTCGAATCATGTTTTGACTTCTGTAACGTAGCCAAAGAACAATATGTATGATTTTCGCTACAAAAGTTTGCATAACTTGATACAATTTAATATTGACCCTAAATGGTCATACGAGGTGACTTAGTCACTTTAAGACAAAAAAAAATTTATACCATTTATGTGATAAAGAGTGAAATAATATAAATCGTGCAACCATTAATATTAATTCTTAATAAAAGGAAAAATATAATGACTATATATTAGCAATACATTGATACTATATTGGTAATATATTGTTAATATATTGACAATATACTGGTAATACATTAAAAATATATTAAGGAATTCGTACTATTATTGTTAAAATATTGATGATGTATTAGAAGTACAATGGCAATATATTTGCAATATATATTTTTATTATATTGATAATTTGTTATTGATATATTATGAATATACTATCATTATACTACTAATATATTCTTTACGAAATATATTTTTAATATATCTATTGACGAATAATACTTTTAATATATCGACATTATATTTTTCGTTTTACTCAGAATTAAAATTACTTAAAATAACTTTGCAAGACATTGTAACAAAACATGACAGAACATGTCATTAATATAGAAAATAATACTTTTTTATGGCTATATTATTGCAATTAGTAGTTTTTTTTTTTTTTTTTTTTTTTTGACTTATTAAATACTTTAATTTTTTCATTGAGTGATTAATTACTTAACTTTTTTATTCAAATAAAAAAATGTGTTTTCCTTTTGAACGATATTTTAGTTTTTGTGGTATAATGTATTGCAACGTACTCTTTTATTGCAAGCAAAGTTATTTCAAGTATACTTAATTGCTGCCATGTTATTTTAATAAAATAAATTAAATTAAATTACACTTTCACCTGTATTTAAACTGGTCAAAATATACAAGATTTAACACTCTGCCAATAAATGTTTATGGTCAATCTAATTTACGAATTAAAATGTTATATGAACTATTTTTATGCTATCTAAAAAAAGAAATAAGCTGTTTATGGCCAAAATTATTCAAATATACACATGATATATATCGACGGATGAAAAATTGAAATGACCTATTGAAAAAGAAGTACATCTAACACAATGTTATTGAAACTGACTATTATTTAATAAGTTGAAAACAATTTTAAAAATAGATGATGCAGCTGAATTAAAAAAAATGCTAATGATTGTATGAGCAATTTTTGAGCTGTGGTAAATTTATCGAAATAAAATGTGCGTGTAAAATGAAAGAGATATTGTTTTGTAATTTCAATCCTTGGCAAATTTTTCAAGATAAATGAATTGTCGTTAAATGTACGCAGAATGAAAATTTTAATTATAACTAAATTTTGTTTTCGTTCTTTCTTTTTAAATCGTTTTGATATGAGTTGTACTTCTTAAATTCGAAAAACTTTCTAATTTTACATATTAATTAGAAGTAAAAAATTAATTTATTGTCTGAAGATTTTAAGGACTTCTAAGACTGTAATGATTAAGATTATAATTATATATAAAATAAGTTTAATATTTCTTCATTGAAAGATATAATAAATTAAATGTTTTCCATTATAAATTTTCAAATTACTAAGCAATATTATAATAATTTGAAATTAAAAGTATTAATTAAATGATTACATATATTATATGATATTACACAGCTTTGGTGTCATTGACTCATTTATATTATCAAGTATTTGACACTTTTGGCTGTTTTCTTTCGAGTGCAAAAACACAACAAAGCTCAAGAAATAAGGATTCTAATTAGTTTAGGCTACGCTTTTGAACTTCGAGCACGTTTTTATATTCTCCGACGAAATCAAATGTAAGTATTAAATACATTTTTTTAATAATTTACAAATTGACAATTTTTTTCGTTAATGAAGATTTAAATGTATCAATATGTATATTTTAAATATTTATTCATAAAAATATGTAAAATATTATATAAAATGAATCATTATATGACCGTTATGAATTATGCATGTTTGAATGTAATTATTTTTGCAATTTTTTTTTTTTACCAAGCAAAGAAATTTTATACTCAACATCAATTTCAATATTAGAAAAAAAATCATTGTTATATAAAAAATTGAAATTGTATTATTTAAAATAGTGATTTAGAATAATAATGTCATCAAAAAATCGTACATCACACATTTATTAATATTAATATATATTTATGTAAATGATTAATCTATAGATTATTGAAAAATTTATTGCCATAAATTTTAGTTTTTAATGCAAATAAGTGTATAAAATATAAAATTTAATATAAATTTAGCATTTAAATAAATTTACAGTATTAATTTCTGCTGAGATAATAATTGACTTAAATTAAATATATCCAGTGCAAAAAGGTTTTTAGAAAGAAAATCTTACATCTTACTAATTTTTCGCTCTTCTATTTATTTTCAATTTCGCCGACTTTTCGATTTCAACGAAAGTTCATTGATTGATTGTTTGTAGTTTGTATTCAAAATAGACGAAGCAGCTTTGATCAACGTAATTCGAACGCAATGAATAAGATTGTAATTATGACCTCTAACAAATGAACCATAATCACGAGACACATCTCGTAATATTTTTTATTTTATTTTTTGAATTTATATTTTTCTTTGTTATAACAAATATTACAGCATAAAAAAATTACCTCTAATGACATCTCGTGATACTTTAAAAAAAGTGAAAAAAAGTGTGTTTTAATGCAAAAAAAAAAATC
>JABFOV010000138.1:0-35904 GCA_022817685.1 Aradophagus sp. ZL-2020 | reverse complement strand
AAAAAAAAAAATCAAATTTTCACACAGTATTTAGGAAAAAAAACTTTACCGCAATTTTAACCTATTTTTTAGGTTAGTTCAACAATTTCAAAAACCACTGGCAGGTTTTCATATATAAAGTTGTTTAAAAAATGAAAAATTGTAAACTAAAATAAAGAAAATTAAAAAATTAAAATTAAATTAGAAAATTAAAAAAAGAATTGATCTTCCCTTTTCATTTTCAAACTCCAATCACAATCCTCTTGATGTCAGCGTACTAACCCTGGTTAAAATGAAATAGAAAATCATGAAATTTCATAGTGGATAATTCATAATGAAATTCTATGATGAGTATTCCATAGATATTTCGGTATTTCATAGGGATTCGTTATAAATATCCATAATGAAAAGTTATGATTTTATATGTTGAGAAAAAAAAACTTATGAAATTCTATGAGGATCAATGGTCTTTTATGAACAACAAATTTCATGTTCATAAAAAACCATTGATCCTCATAGAATTTCATAAATTTTTTTTTTCTCAACATATAAAATCATAACTTTTCATTATGGATATTCATAAGGAATCCCTATGAAATACCGAAATATCTATGGAATACTCATCATAGAATTTCATTATTAATTATCCACTATGAAATTTTATGATTTTCTATTTTACTTTAACCAGGGAAGCAAGAACGTCGATTCTAAAATCAAATTTATCGAAACCACAGCTCGTTTTTTATTTTCCAGTTTATTCAACTTCAACATGTCTTTGCTGTCATACCTCAAGAAGAAGCTCTTGCAGCGCATGTCCGACGAAGGGTTCGACGTACGAGATCAAACGGTATATGACAACTTCCTGAAAGGCACCACCGTTGAGGTGATAGGCAACTTTGCTGAGCTCTTCCGACAATTCAACATAGAGCCGCACGAGCCTTACCCTGAACAAAAATCCGAACAACTGTCCATAACATACCGCGACGATGGCAACGCCAAATACACTTCAGATAAGTCGAAGCAGGGTTTGCTGGAAGCCTGCGAGTATTACAACAAATGTATAGCCTTCGCACTGTTTGGTTCTGAAAATATGGCGATCGCCCACGCAAATAAATCTGCGGTTCTTCTCACCATGAAGAAGTACAAGCATTGTCTCAAAGCGATCGAGCGTTGCTTGGCAGGAAATTACCCAGACAAGCTACGCTTCAAGGCTCTGCTCAGAAGAACCAAATGCCTGGCTATGTTGCGAGATCCAAAAGTGAAGGATTCCCACAACGAGACTGTGCAGTGGATCGAGAGCTACATCAGCCCGGAAAATCGCGACGAATGCAAAAGACAGCTGGACGATGTCTACCGCGACCGCGCTGACGTGGAGCAAACCAACGTCGATCGTAAATTGGAAGAACTCTTCAAGGATTACGATTACCAGATTCCAAATAAGCAAGTACCGACGTTGTCGAGCGCCGTGGACCTTAATTATGACGAAGAGTTCGGCAGACACTTGGTTGCCAGTGAGGACATCAGACCGGGCCACATCATCGCCAAGGAGCAGCCGTACTGCTCGACTCTTGACGTGGACCGCGCCTACTCCCACTGCTGGGGCTGCATGGAACGTTTATGGGACTGCGTACCATGCAGTGATTGTCCTTTTGCAGTGTACTGCTCGGAAAAGTGCCGGGATAGGTCTAGGCAGACCTTCCACAATGCCGAGTGTTCTATCTTGCCGCACATCGTCAATTTGCACGAGCACAATGAGGATTTTGATCATTCTTATTTCAGGCTCCTGATTCTCGCTGTGAGAGAACTTGGTAGTGTAAAGAAGTTGATGAAAGAAGTTCAAGAGGTTGAGAAATGCACGGGTAAGTTGAGGTATTGTGGTTTTAGAAGGTTCAAATTGGTTTATCCAATTGACCATAATGTATTCCCTGATAAAAAATGTGTATAGGAACCTGTGTAGGAATTTGACACAGAAATCTACATAGGGACTTACTTAGGTTCCTATATGAGAACCCATACCATCTAGGAACCTATCTGGCTTCCTATACAAGTTCAATTTGATCCAATTCCTAGATGGATTTTTTTGTTAGGGTTCTTTAATTTAACATGATGATTTAACATGATTTAACATGAGAACCCATACTACAGGTTCTTACGGATTCCATGAGATCCTAACATCTAAGAATCTTCCCATATGATTCTCGTAGAAGTTTCCCTAACGAAAAAAATCCATGTAGGAACCTACATAGGAATTTGACACAGGAACCTACATAGGAACTTACTTGGGTTCCTATGTAAGAACCCATACCATCTAGGAACCTATCTGACTTCCCATATGAGTTCAATTTGATCCAATGATCACTCATAAGAGAACCCAGATAGGTTCCCAGATGGTATGGGTTCTTATATAGGAACCCAAGTTACTTCCTATGTAGGTTCTTGAGTCAAATTCCTATGTAGGTTCCTATATGGATTTTTTGTTAGGGATTCCCATTCGATTTAATCGCCATCTATAAAAAAATCAAGATGGGCTCCTGGATGATATGGATTCCCACATAGAATTTCCGTGTAGAATCCCTATAGAGGATCCTATATGGTTTTTTATTTGGGAATTGAACAATTTAATTCTCTAACGTTTCAATTTTTCAATTCCCAGTATATTTTTGTCATTATACTTATTATACCACACAATTACAATAAAATCACCTCAACATAATGAAATTATAGAAAAGAACTGTTGAAAATCCCCATTAATTTTGGTATAATATAATTGAATATGTTTTAATTTTCAGATCCACTTAAGAGAGGCTTCTCGAAGGACGGTATATTTTGCAGTTCCAAGTACCGAAGTATTTACAGCCTTTCTTTTAATACAGACGAAAATTTAAAAGTGGATCAAGTTATTATAGCTGTGGCAACTATGTATGCAGTAGCAACAATGTCAAATCTTTTAGGCAAAAGATATAATAACTGGGATGATATACGTGCAGATCATGAGATTACTGATTTCGTTGGCTCTGTATTGCTAAAAAATTATAAACTTGTTCACACGAACTCTTTTTCGGTACGTTACGACATAGTATGTATGTTAACATAGTATAATATAATATAATATAATTTATTATAATATATTATATTATAATAATTTATTTTATATTATATATATATCATAATACATTATACTATAATAATATAATAATAATCTAATATAAAAAATAATAAACATAGTATAATATAATATAACTAACACAGTACGTTACTTCTTAATGACAAAAGATTGAAATAATGAAGATAAAGTATACTAACAAAAATCTGTGTAGGATCCTACAGAACAATTTGGCATAGGAACTTACATAAACAGCTATTTCGGAATCTGAGTAGAGATCCATACCATCTAAGAACCTATTTGGGTTTGTTTATGGATTACAATAAAATTAAAATCACGCGGAACCAACAAAGATTTCTAGATTGTATGGATTCTCATATAGAATTTCAAGCAGACTCCTATGTCAGAATCTTATGTAGGATCCTTTTTTGATTTTTTGTCAAGGTAGGGTAGTATAACATTTTTTAAATTACTTTTTCAATTTTCGAGAGTTTGCAATGGTGTATTGGCTCTCTACATTTTTCAAGAAGTTATCATATGAGTTTATTGATATCTTACTTTGACTTGATTTCAAAACCTTTTTCTGCCTGGGTCCGTTGAACCTATATGGTCATTTAAAGTTAATAATGTTTTAGTTATTGAAAGAACATATACTATGTATTTTATAAGTTGAAAAAAAGCACACTAGTTCATTATTATTACTATAATACTGTATCATATTATTAATCAACCTTACATTTGAAAAGTAAATAAATTTTTATTTAATTTGCAATTAGATGAAAGATTTCGACTGGGGAGGAGTCGAAAACGTTCAAAGCAAAGGAACGATTATTTGTGGGTCACTGAGTTTTTTGAATCATAGCTGCTTCGCAAACGTAAGCAGAATCGTGGAACAAGGTTTAAACGTGCTAATCACCACAATGCCAATCAAAAAAGGCGAGCAGGTACTTATCTTTTCATTTATTACAGTAAATGTTTATTTTAGTGACTAAAATACAAATGTAAACTCACATAATGTGATTCCTTCTATTAGAAAGTAGAACTCTTTTACCCTTGGGCAGAAAAGTTCACTTTTTCATCTTTAATTTTATTCCATAACTTTGTTTTCTACCTAAGGGCGAAAAAGCGTTCTTTTCCTTGCACTGATCATTAATCAGTATTCTTCATCATTTGACGTCATTCGTTAAAAATTATAAACTTTCCGCCCTTGTTGCACAAGATACTAATAGTGTCATACTATATTACGGTCAATTATAAAAATGTTACCTATTTTACGAATTTTTTTATTTTAATTTTAATTTTTTTTTATTTTTTTATTTTTTTTTTTTTTTTAGATATTCCTCTCTTATGTTTCTCCAATCTCAGATAAGGCCGTAAGACAATATCAATTGAGAACGAAATACTATTTTGAATGTAAATGTGTTGCTTGCAAAAATAACTGGCCTCCAATGAAAGATATTCAAGTAAGCCCGGTAAGTAAACAAATATATTAGCGAAAATAAACAAAATTATTTTATTCCCTTTTACTTAGACAATCGTAATTTTTTTATTAAAAGTAAGTTTAAAATAACTGATTCAGAAGTCAACATAATTAAAAATTGCTAAAAATTTTTATAGTATCGACATTCGATTCATTGAATATATAAAAAAAAAAAACTTGTTATTAAAAAGAAAGAAAAGTCGATTATCACTTGAATTTTTTAAAATTTGATGCAAAAAGTTTGACATTTGAGACAATATTTTATACAAAATCCGTTTTGTAGTTTTTTATGAGATAAAACTAACCCAACAAGTATAAATGAAAACTATGGAAACTATGGAAACAAAATTTTTTTTGTCATTTGAAAAAAATGATTCTTTTGCACGTAATTGAAAGAAATATATCAATAAAAAAATCATTTTCATTGTTTTTCATTTTTATGTATCTTTTAATCTAATCAGCATAGTCACAGTTTTAGCGTCGATTTAAACTTTTAATTTGAATTTTTCCAAACCTGTTCTTCTTCATTTATTTAATTATCTATTTATTTACAAACTGTAATTTATAAAATTATATTATTTACTATTAATTTTATTATATATTATTTTCTAGGAAATAAAGAAGTTCAGAGATTTGAGAGAAAATTTTGCACGAGTTTATGGACAGGCATATGAATTGAGACTGGGTAAATTTGATATTGAACGTATACCAAACATGTTAAAATGCGTGCGTAGCCTACTCGAAGATATTTTAGAAAAAGTGAGCATGCCATGTGCCGAAGTCCTGTCCCTTAAAGAAATGGTGGTATTAATTTACCAAACTTTATACTACAATCGTTCCAAGTAATATAATTCTCTATTTGTATAAAATAATTATTTATTAAGATCTGTATTCGTCTAATGTGTATTTTAATATAAAATATGACCGAATAAAGCACGTTTTAATTAAAATGAGTTTCGATTACTTTTAACAAATAATCACAAAGATTCATTTATGTTATTCAATTAATAGATAACTAATGTGCAAAGATATTTATTTGTTTGAATTATTTTACAGTGCGTCAAATGACATATCTCGATGAATGTAATGAATCGTTACAAATGAATACAAAAATAATCATCATCTGGTTTGCTTTTCTTTTGGCACTTTTCGTGATTCTTTACGTCCATCTTTTGGTGTCTCATACAAATGGCAGCATTTCTTGTTTCCAAGCATTTTCCATGTGAATTTCTGTGGATACAAATTGAAAAATATATTTTAATAAATGAAATTTTTGTTGGACGTTGATGTCAATTTTATCTGTAAAAATATGTAAAAAACTCTTTTTTATATATATAATTACCAGAGTTTCTTTCAACGCGAACAATACTTCATGGCATTTTTCACATGCAGGTAATAATTCACAACGCTTATGAGTATCACTTTTGTCTGAGACAGGACTCTTATGGTTTGTATTGTTGGTTGAAGCAGTCGAGACATTATCGTCATTATCAGATGTCTAAACAATAATATTATATATTTTATAAATATCAACAAAATATATGATACACATATTTTTTATACTTCCCTGGTTAAAGTGAAATATAAATATATAAACATAAAATTTCATAGTGGATAATTAATATTGAAATTCTGTGATGAGTTTTCTATGGATGTTTTGGTATTTCATAGGATTTCGTTATGAATATCTATAGTGAAAAGTTATGATTTTATATTTTAAGAAATAAAAACGTATGAAATTCTATGAGGATCAATGATTTTTTACTAACATGAAATTTAATTATATAATATATTTCTCAAAATATAAAACCATAACTTTTCATTATGGATATTCATAACAATATCCTATGAAATGCCAAAATATCCATAGAAATCTCATTCAAGAATTTCATTATGAATTATCCAATATGTAATTTCATAATTTTCTATTTAACTTTAACCAGGGTTATAATATTTACATTGTACACATATACATATGCGTATATGTATAAATATATGTTTTTGTATTAAATACATAGTATAATAATAATAATAATAAAAAAAAATCGTAATTAGTTGAAATTACTTACATTATCTGAGTCGCTATAATGTTTCGGACTTGTGGCAACCAGAATATCAGCATTTGACGGTTTTGAACTTGCTGCTGTTTTCATAAGACCTCTCTTTTTTAACTCCGGCCTGTAATTAAAATTAAAATATATTTAAATAAGTGGCTTGTGAGAAGAAGAAAAAAAAAAGAAACAATTATTACGATTACATTTTCAAATAAAAACTAATTTATATAATAAATGTGTAAGTATATATATAACGTGAACAGAAAACTGGTCTTTATAAAAAGAAGTAAACAAAAACAAACAGATTGAAATTAAACTTGACGTTTGTTTTGATTAAGACAACAATGATAATATTGTGTTCTGTCGAAATTGAAATATGATGAGGTGAATTAATTTACGTTAAAATTGATAGCATATTTGTTGATAACAATTCATATATAATGTTTTAAGATATACAGATATATATAAAAGTGGAATCTATTGCACTATAAAATTGAAATAAATTATTTCAACATTGTATTTTTATTACGTTCTAGATTAAAACTATTAAATTTGAAATAGATAAATACTTTAAAAAAACCTCAATCACTTTTTAACTATTCCTGAATCAAATACTTATATTTTTCAAATTTTATAAAAATTAGTTTTTACAATAAATTTTAATAAATAAGATAATTGACAATACAATCACAATTTTAAATTTATTTTCAAATAAATACAATGATAATTATTCAAATTATTTTGTTAACATTAGCATTTGGAAAAAAGGGAAAACTTCAAAATAAAATCACTTTCAAAGCGTCGTATTAAAAAGTTAAATTTGATCAAAAGGGATAGTTTATTTTTATTGAATTGCTTATCTCTATTTATTACGCGTAATAAAAGAAGATGTTAAACCTTACTTTAAATTCATATCGAGAAACATTATTTTCCTCAACATGTTTCTCCTGTTTTCTAATTCCTCCTCCTCGTGTTTCGTCATATTTATTAAATCACTCATGACTTATGAAGTTCAAGTTCAAAACAACGTCAAGATAAAAGAAGAATCATTCGTAAAATATTTAATCTGAAAACGAGGTACCAACGTTATCTAGTGAAAATATTTTACGTCTCACCGACGGCGTGTTCGAAAATGATCTTTTCTTATTGAAAAAGGACGCTCTTATGTGAACTGCATTGTCTATCCTTTTTCTACAAAAAAATTCTTAGCTTTCGAACGTGTCATTTGTAATAAAAAAAGACGCACTTATGTCAAAGACATTATTTGTCCTTTTTCAAAAGAAAACTAGTTTCGAACATGCCAATATATACAATTCGAAATTCTAGGGATTTATTATTAAACCGTGGGAAACAAATCAAGATAACCTACAAATAATAAATGTGTTGAAAATAAAGAGCGCGTTTTTGTTGGATTCATAGATTTTTGTGAGGCAAATTATGAGAAATTTGATTGGTTGATGAAAATTTTAGCCAATCATATTAGTCATAATTTTCTTCACAGAATTCTGTGAAGCCAACAAAAACGCACTCAAAAGGTGATAAATTGCATTTAAAAATTGAGTCATCGAATAACTATTAACCTATTGTGTGATTGAAAATGTATGTTTTTTAAAGCAAAGAAAATTGCTATAAATAAACAAGGTGAATTAAAAAATCGAAGAACCAATTTTCAACCTAAATTTTTATTTGTAAACGTGGCCACACTGGCAAGTTGCTTTGTGCATTAAGCATTTTTAAATTGGTACTACTGCTAGTAGGATTCGCGCCAAAACACGTAAGAGATTTCCTGTCTGTCGAAACCCCGCTGAGTGTTATTTTTATAAAATTGAAATTGTTTGTTCAACAGTGATATCAGACGATGCTGTAAAGCCGAGAGCATAAAAGAATCAGCACATTGTGGTTGATACAATTTTCCACCTGAGGACCTAACGATGGACTGTGCATTAGAGGTTAGAAGAGACGTTTTCCCAAAGAAACGCGGTGTAACGATCAAAATCAAGCAACCTAATTTGGGATCGGACGACTTTGAGGTTGAAAATACATCCAGCTCCTTATTCCAGGAGAATCGAACTTTATTGCAATACGAGGATGAAATTCCACTCGAAAATAAGGTTAAAGATAACGATTGCATAGATATTAAACGGACGAAGGAAAACTATCTTGAATGTCAAGATCAAACGGAAAATTTTAAAGGAGAGCACAATTTAAATCATGAACAAATGGTGAGTATTTTGTATTTTAATTATTTTTCTACGTTTTATTGATTTTAATATCAATTTGGTTTGTTAGTTTCGAAAGACGAATGCAACTATATGTATAATTATAGGAAAAATGAATGAATAAAGTAGTTAAATCTAATAATAATTTATCTGTTAAAAAATATATTTTTCATGGTTCTTACTTTGTTTTTCTATAATTATATTTTTTTTGTATATATTTAAATTACATTTTTAAAAATGAAGATTCTGTGGAAATAATGATTTCTACTTTTAAAGTTGAGTTTTATTTTTCATTTATTTAACTAAGAGAGTTGAATTTTGTTGTTTCTTTTATTTTTTTTTTTCCTTTCGTATCAATCAAATTTTTAGATAGTAGATTATGTAAAAATATTTTTTTGCAATTTCAAAATTGTTGATTTCTGTAATTTTTGTTTTCTTATCAAGCAAATTTCAAGCAAATTTAATTTAAATTTTTCATATATATATATAATTAATATAATCTTTAAATATAGACGTTTTTATATATTATTAACATTAAAAAATGTAATAGACATATTTTCATTAATTTCAGGATAGCAAGAAAGAAAACAAACAGTGTAAAAGAAATAAAATGCAAGAAAAAGTGACTACTTTGGGAAACAAGCAAAATTCGAAGCATAAGAAGTTTCAAGAAGATGAAGAAGAAAAAAAATTAAAATCTCCTGCGCAGGAAAAAAAGAAACATTCTATTAAAGAATCAAAGAATAATCATTGTACAAATGAAAATGTTTTGAATTGTCAAAAACGACAATCATCTTCATTGTTGAATTATTTTCAGTAAATATAAATTTTATCTGTGGATACTTTATGGTGGGTCAACTAAATTTGTTAAAAAAAAAGAAAAAACATTAATTTTACATTTAAATACAAAAAAAAAAAAAATGATTTAAGTTTATGTGAACATTAATAAGTTTAAATAACACCAAAAAATTTTGAATCTAATAAAAATAAAACTTAGATTTAGTTCAAAATTAAAATAAAATTCAAATTTTTGTCAAATTTAGTTGACGTATTTAATAATATAAAGATTAGATCAACATTGATAACACTTATCAATTGCAAACTCCTTTATATCAGTGTTTCTAACTGTGAGGATTTTTCTTCCCCTTCCATAACGTGGATTTCCCATTTCTAACGTAAAATTCTAAAAATATAAAAATTATAAAATCTATAAAAATTATATGGATTTTATATATTTATAAATATATATGGAGCGTTATGGAGGGGGAAGAAAAATCCTCACAGTTAAAAACTGCTTTATATACAATTTCTTTCACCAACAATACTTTAATTTTTATCTAACATTTTATTTACTCTTTTTATGTAATTTAGAAAAGCAACTCCTGAGCAGTTACAAAAGGAGCAGGAAAAACTATCGAAGATTATTGTCAAAGCAGATATTCATCATATTGATGGAACTGAAATAATACCAGTGATTTCCACAACACCGACAGAAAGGATAAAGAAAAAAAGAAAAGTAAACAATTCAAAGTCTGTATTTTTGGATGCTGATAAAATTGAAATCATTAGCTCTGAAAGTATAACTTTACTCACTGAAAATCAAGATTTAGATCATTCGAATTTGAATTGTAATTCCAAATTGAATACGACTCCGAAAAGTAATAAGTTATTCTGTAATAATCTTACTCCAAAGACAAAGAATAAACCGAAATGGTCGATGAAAATAAAATTAAATTCGACCGAAGATAGTGATAACAGTGATATTGTTTTACAGGGTAAGAAATATTAATCATAATTTATTATGTTTTTATTTTATTTACTTACTTATTTATATCTTTTTTTTTATTTCTATTTGTTTTTTTTTTCTTTTTTGCTTTTTTCCGCACAATTTTAGAATTTCAACATAATATTATAATTCTTAGTAATTTTCTTATTTGTCAACAATATGTTTTTAATAGATTAAATAAAGTTTTTTTTTTTCATTCATATGATGACAAATAAAGAGAGAGTCTCCCGAATGATTCCAAATAAAGATAAACATCTTTAAATTGGCATTTGGTCGACGGCTATGATAATTAACACTTTGATCGCTGAAAATACATTTTTCTATTTTTTTTTTTTTTTTTTTTTTTAATATTTAGAAAAATGTTCAAAAACTTATAATAAATTTTATTTTCAGATATTGACTCATTTGACGATAGAATATTCACTCCTCGAAGTCAAATAAAATTAAGGGAAAATGAAAAAGCAAAACTAAAACACAATTCTGAAGAGAAATTTGAAAAAAAGGACAATACCAAAATTATGAAGGATAAATCTACAAAAGATACAGAATCGTTGAGAATAAGCAATAAAATTTCTCCAAATTCATCTAAAATTGTTTTATCTTCTAAAAACGAAAAAAAAATTGAATCGAAAGATAAAAAAATGATATTGTCTCCAGAAGAAACAGCACCTGTGATTGAAGAAATAGTTTCAAAGCAAGCCAAAATCGAAAAGTTGGCTCCAATATTCAAGAGAAAAACTTTGTCGAAAGATAACACAGAAGTAACTGTAGTCGAAGATTGTCTCAAAAGAAAAATGAATGAAAAATTAGCTCCGTTATTTGTAAAACGACGCAAACCAGATTTGGAAACTGAAACAAGACAAAAAATTGTGATACCAGAAGTTGTTGATTTGACCGACCAAGAAAAGCGACCCAAAACACCAGTTTTCATTCCGCTAATTTTTCCAAAAATCAGTCATGTCACTCAACTGAATCAAACAAATTTAAAAGAAGATAGATGTGAAACAACGTTTACATTTAAGTCCGAAACAAGTTACAAACCAATTTTTAATGTAGAAAAAATGAAGTTTTTGATTTCACATGAAGTGATTTCAAAAAAAATTGAAACCGAAATTAAAGAAATGACTGATATTGAAATGCAGGAAGTAGTCAAAGAAATAGAATCTCGTTGTGAAAAAGCAGCAGAAATTTGGGAAAGAATTTCAAAGTTAGGAAAACAGACAGAGAGCAGTAATGAAAAAGGGAAGCAGATAAAAAGAAAGAGAGGGAGACCGAAAAAAAAGTCGAATTTGGACAAAAGTTTTGAAATTGTGGAAGATTCTTCAAAAGATGTGATTTGGACCAATAAATATAAGCCAATGAGCTCGAAGGAGGTAATCGGTAACGAAGATTCAGTGAAAATGTTGAAAGAATGGTTGGATGGTTGGAGATCGAGCAATGAAGATGACAAACGGAGGGATAGTGACGACGATTTTTACAGCTCCGACTGTAGCAGATCGAGTTTGTTTAGCAAAAATCAAGTAGCGTTATTGATTGGGCCTCATGGGTGTGGCAAAACGTCAAGCGTTTATGCCGTTGCTGAAGAATTGGGTTTTAGGTTTGTAATTATGAAACAATTTTGTTCATAAATATAAACTTATTAATTTATTAATTTTTATCTTCTGATTTTATTCTTAAACTAATCGATTTGCTGTAATTTAATTTCATGAAAATGTTTTTAAAAAGTGATTAAAATATTATCATTATTCTTAAACGAAGTGATAAAAATGATTGACATTTTTTTATATTTTTTTTTGTATAATATATGTATAATTATATTTTTTCTTTTTAATGAATTGATTTTCTGTTATTCAAATTTTTCAATTCATGAAATAAATTAAAATTTGATACAAAATTATAAAAAATATTGATACATTTTTATCAACTTCTTTTATTTATTTTTTTATAATTTAACATTTTTTTAAATTTTCAATTTTGATCGCTCTTCATTTATATTTTGTCATTTTTTTAAATGCATCATTTGAAGTAGATGAATGATACTTGTATCACTTTTTTCATAATATTTTTGCATTTCTTCAATTTTTATCATTTTTTGCAGAGTGATAGAAGTAAACGTTTCCTCAAAACGATCTGGTAAAAAGGTACTCAAAGATCTCGAAGAAGCTACAAAATCTCATCGAATACGCAATCAAAGCATGGAGTCATTTGGTTTTGGAGTCGAAAAAACATCGAGCGATCTCAAACTTATACCGAAAAAGACCTTGATTCTTCTTGACGATATTGACTTGGTATTTGACGAAGATGACGGATTTGTGAATGCTGCTTTCCAATTGGCATCTAATACGAAAAGACCAATCGCGATGACTTGCAAAAACTTGATTCCACAATTAAGCAAGTATTCGGCGCAACAGTTGAGAATTAATTTTGATTCGGTGCCATGTAAAAAAGCATCTACGTTTATAGAGCTGGTATCTCTGGCTGAAACGCGACAAAAATTATCTTCAAATTATGCTGAGGTAATGAAACATTTACATTATGCACAAATATAAAAAAAAAAAAAAAAAAAATTATAAAAATCAAAAAAATATCCAATCCATGTAAGTAAACATAAAAAAGTAGCAGCATAGCAAGTTACACCATAAAAGTACTTAATTCATCTGATGTGACGTTAATTAAATTTTAGAAAATTAAAAAAAATTTCTCATATTTCAGGCACTTACATTTAACGGTGATTTGCGCAAAGCTCTTCTACAGCTTCAATATCTTCTGCTCTCCGGTCAAGAATCATTCACCTCAATCGAAAATACTCGGCCGTCTTTGTGGAAAGAAATGCATAACAATTTTTATAATCCAATGATCAAGAAAAGTAAAATCAATACATCAAAGAAAGAAAAATCGATGGACGTTGATGCAACGAACGCTGGTACCTCATTGATGCAACAAATGGCGAACACAATCGACAACTTATCTCTAATTTCAAGTTTGACCAATCGAAAGGATGTGGCTTTGGAGCCGACCGAATTATTGGAAGATGGTCTTTCGCTCGCCGAAAAAATGAACGAATATTGCAGCATGGATACTCTTGGTATGGAGATTCATGATTGGATAATCGAGAGGTGTATGAAAAAAAGAAATTCGGTTGAATTCCAAGATATGAAAAGTTCACACTCGATGCTGACGAAAAATAAGAGAAATAGAAACGTGAACAAGGATCTCGCACAAACGGTCGCGTCGACGCTCGATCGTCGCGCCATCTCGATGGATTACTTGCCTTACGTGCGCGCCATCTGCAGGGCCGAGGAAATTCGGCAAAACAGCAACGCGAGGCGCGGAAATCGATTTTATCATTACTTACAAAGCATAACTACAGTTCGGTCTCGGAGTTTTGTCGCAGCATGCGAAACGTTTCAAGAAAAGAAAGACGAATGCGAATAATTTGTATTAAATTCAATGCATTTTGTTGTAAAGTATTTTTAAGTTGCTTTTTGTAAGTTTGTTGGGAACTTTTAGACAATTCTATTGCTCTGTACATATCACAAAATGAAATTAAACGAAAAATAAAAACATGAATAAATTTTGTACGATTACAAATTTAAATTGAAAAAAGTGATATTGAGCTAATTTATTTTCTCGTCTTTCTTTTTGCGAGGAGTATTTGAATTATGAGAGGTAAGAAACATTTTATTCTCGCCATTTATGGGTTGTTATGTACAGAAAGGGCGAAGCTTTGTAGTCTAAAACTTATTCATCATTCCAGGTCTCTGGTTTTGTATATTTTTGATTTTGTGAATATCATATTTTAATGGAACACGATACACTGTGGTATAAGTATTTTTGTCACTATTAACTGTATAAATGAAATGATTTCATTTTCAGTCCATTTTTATAAGTGGTCTGAAAATATAAATAAATAGAAAATCATTTTCTTAGAAATTACAATTTCTCATCCCCTTATATATCCCATGATTTTCTTTAGATATTTTTAATTTATTTATTATTATTTTTTTTTTAATTACAGTTTCTTATACCCAAATTTTAATGCAAATTAATCCTTTTCAGAAGTGATTCAATTGAGTAGAATGAGGATAGTCTTGATAATGTGATTTATCAATTAGAAACAATCATACCGATGGGAACGTAACGATCAGCAAATCGTTACATAATTCAGAGTCTTCAGTTGCAATTTGCCTAAATACGTAATAACCTTGCTATTTATGGACGTATTTCCAAATTTTGCTGATTAAAAAATGATTAAATTGGATTAAAAAATTCGAATTTTAAATTTCGCGCCAAAATTGTGATATTGCCAGTTAGATAAAAATAATATATAAAAATGAAAAGCAATGAAAAGAGGTCGAATACCATTTGTTAAATGTTTTTTAATTTATTGCAAAAATCAATTGTTTAAACAATATTTTACCAAGAAAAAACTTTTCTTGTTACTTTGTTAGGTTTGTTCCGCCACATCAAAAACTGCGATAGGATTTTCGTACAAAATATTTTCTGAACAATCAAAAATATCACATCAAATTGAAGAGTATTTAAGAGAGAATTTATTTGTTCTCTTTATTATTGCTCTCAATTTCAAACATTTTATTATTTAACGAAAAACGCTTGAATGTCGGTAACGTAGGGATCTCCTAGAATTTATCAATATGTCATCTTTTTAAGAATATTAATTTCTCTATTAAATCTTCAATTTGACACGGAATTTCCAATTTTGAAGACGATATTTTATACGAGAACTTTCTCACAGTTTTTAATACAGTTAAATTAACCTTAAGAAATAAGTTATAGTTACAGAAAAGTTTGTTCTTAAAATATTATGGAAAAAAATGATTCTTTTGCTTAAAATTGGAGGAAACTCAACGAAAAATCGATTTTTGTAGTTTATCGTTTTTATTTATCATTTTAGTCTATCTATGAACGTCATAATTTCGGCGCCAAACTTAAAATTAAAACTTTGGAATTCAATCTGTTATTCTTTTAATAACCATTTTTTCCCTCAAATTATTTACATAAATTACAGATAACTTTTTTTGCCCTAGGGAGAAAAGTGTATATTTTCGCATCAGCACAAGCATCAATACCACTTTTTGCCTAGCATTTTAAACCAGAAATCGCCATCAGAAGTCGTCATTTATCAGGTATTTTTTACATTTTTTTATCCTTGTTTTATTTTTTTTTTTTTTTTCACAATGAAAGTTGTTTTTAATTAAACTTTCAATATCGTTTATTTTCTTTACTCCAGTAAACGTACTAAAATAACTTTTCCTTGGATCGACAGAAATTATGATACAAAGCCATCGGAGCAATTTCCGAGCGCATTTATTATGAATGTCGATGCAAACTTTTGCTTAATTCAATAAACGACGATTACACGTGCTACGTTAAACGATGAAAGTTTATAACAAGAGCGCTTTAAATACTTGCGGCGTTATATGCAAATGAGTTTCGCGTTATTATCGTCATCACAAACGTTTAATTTATTTAATTTATAACTTATTTTACGTCTAATTAAATCTGCATTTATTGATGACTTTCAGCGAACCGATACAATTCCAGCAAAGTCGTTTAGTAAAACTGACAATACGGCCGAATTGTTTGGCAATTTTTGGCGAATGTATGTTATATCTATTATTGCAATGTATAGACTATGCAACAAAAGTAGAAGCATTTTAATTATCGATCCTACCTCGAGTTTCGAGATATTATCTACCGAGCTTCTATCGAGTATATCTGTATCGTGTGCACTTTACATATTAAAGTTGTAAGCTAAGGTCGGGTTATAGTAAGCGTTGTAAAATTAAAATATTATAAAATGATGAAGCGTCGTTTAATTGCAGGCAAAATATCTGACACGATTTTCGAAGATGGTAATTTGCGGTGATTCGACTAAGTTGGAATTTTATATTTGATTTTTTTTTATTTGTATAAAAACTCGAGCTATTGATTATTATTACCGTTGCATCGTTTCTCGAATTTTTAAGCTGATATTTTTTTAAGCAAAAGTTGAAGCAGAATTAGAAATTGAAATTCAATTTATTGAAGCATTCAGAATTGGACGAAGAAATCTAAAGGGTACGCTAGTGAATAAATGTTAATTTAATATTTAATTTATTCATTCTTTTATTGATTTGTTTATTTTTTCTCTATATTTTAGTTAAATTATGCGACCTTTTTCATGATTTTTAATCTGATTAGAAATATCGTGGTTCTGGCGTTAATGTTAAAATCGAATTTTTGCAGTACAGCTCGTCATCTTAAGGTGATTCTGTTCATCTCTCTCTTATTCAAAGTTTTTTTTTTTTCTTTTTTGATAGCTTCAACTTTATCGTACTAAAAAATCACATTAAGGTGGTCCTTCAGGTCTACACTGGAAAAAATAAAAGACTAAATCAGCATTGAATTCAGTACTGAAAACACATTTGAAGGACAATGATACATAAACATTGCAATACCAAAAGAAATAGAAATATGTATATTTATTTTAATCATTAATAACCGCTCTGTGGTCGACGTCGCGATACGTTTCCCCGGTACCGCAAGTACGATTAGAGTGACAGTTACAGACGGAGAAAACGAGCCTGAAATTATCACAATCGCGGGAGGAATAATTTTGGATTAAACATTTTTCACGGCTTTTGTGAATTGATGTGCAATGCACCGCAGTTTCTCTTTCGGTTCGCGGTCTTGCAAAATTTGTTGCTTAACAGTGCCGCGAGTGAAAAAGTTGGCAATTCATGTAAGTTATTTGTAAAAGCGTTGTACAACAGTTGGTTTTTCTTTCAAGTATTTCCAAGTGCATCGAACGAGACGACTAATAGTTGTACAATAGTAAATAACGTCCGAAACATACAGGCGAATGCCTCGGTTTGAATGTACGCTCTCATTTTCTGATTAATGGCTTTTGATGATTGAATGATTGATGTCACTGAATAGTTTGTTTTCAATAAATATGTAACATGAGCCGGTGTTAATGTTTTATGAAATTAAAAAAGTTGCCCGGAAAATGGAATGTCTAAATGTGATTTGGAGTTGACGTTCCTGAAAATAAGACATCGCGATACTGTCGATACGGCTGACACGGTATACATATTTATTTCTAAAATGATTGCCAAAGTGATGATTCAATATCAATGTTGTGCGATTGACTGCGTGATTTGATGTTATTTTCTTTTTGCGACAATGTAGATATGCACATATATATATGTGTGTGTGTACATATATGTATGTGTATTTTTTGATAATACAAAGAAATTCGTTTTTAAATAGTGTACTGCAAAAAAAGTGTTAATAAGACATATTAATATACTACTCTGAGTTAAACGAATAATAAAAGTTACTATTCACAGTTGACATCATATTAATAATTGCTTTGCGCAACATTTATTAATTTCTTGTGCAACGCTTTTGCAATAAATATATTAGATATCACTCTAATTATAGGGACCTACTATTTCTGTCAATTTTACTACATCTTTCTTCAGGGTACAATCAACAAAATCCTTTTTAAAATTGTACTGACATTTGAAAAACTCTGTAATTATAGTCTTGAAATTATAGCAGAGTTAACAAACTGAAATAAATATTGACTCAGACAGTTGAAGTCCTATAAATTTGCGCTGTTTATTTTTTTGTTTGACTTTGTTACGAGTAAAAAATGAAACAAAGCGCTAATTAAATTGAAAATTGCAAATGACTTTTGAATTGCTTTGATATAATTACTCTTGATATTAACGTTGCGATTGCATACAATTATCGTACATATGATTGTACAATTAACTATCAAATGATTGTAACTAAACTTGCCGGTAACACGTGTCTCTATTTCACCGAGCAATAATGTATGCGTATATATGTATATACATAAAATGATTACAATTATTCGATATATACTAATTAATCGTAAGTTTGGTTTAAATGGATTCAAAAATTCCCGAGTCATGAATATGTATAGCATCAATGAGCATGCCTGCTATAACAAAATAATTTGCCAAAATTAACAAAAAACGTTTCGTTAAACAGCAGCTTTAGCTATTTCAAGCGTTAACGTCTCTATCAAACGAAGCTGACAAAAATGGGATTTCGATATAAATAGTGTACAAATGATGCAGCGCGTAATCATTTAATGCATATTTGATACACATCAATACGTCCCGCGCATATTCATGTTCTAATTGTACAAATCACTTTAATTCCGTTTCAATGTATTTCTATGAATAATGACGTCGCAGTGGACCTGGTTCGCATCCCCGGTCTCATAATTAAATATTTAATTATGAATTTAATTTTAGCCTTCGCCGTTCCCCGCTCGTGCGCCCGTAATCTTTGTCAAACCAACAAGAATTGTTGAAGATTAGTGGTGCGTTGTTGCTGCGATTCTATGCTAATAGATTAAGAAAACAAAGAAGAAGAAAAAAAAACCGGCCGACTGAATTGTTTATGAAAGAAAAATAGAGCTCGCTCGCGATCAACTTAAGAACGAGATTTCCGCTTTATTTTTTATAACAACAACGCTCGACCGTTCGAAACTGATTTACTATATGTCGATACCGTATTATTTTTCAATGAAATTAACTGGTTACGGTAACTGAAATAAGTCGAGTATTTTATGTTCGATAGTCTTAAATGCCATCAGATGATTTATGCTGCATTAATTATTTGATTTACAATTTATAATTCTGCCTCGCACAGCTGATTATAAGTCAATAAAAACAGTCGATGATAACCGACGGGAATGACGAATCGCCGACAAACGTTGAGAGAAACGAATCAATGACGCGAAAATGGTCGAAGTAAAATATAAAGTGGGAGCGCGCATCAACATTGGATTAATTTCGACCAACACTCGGGATATCGATGGTTACGTTTTTGGCCAAAGGCCGCAATCGCTATCGTTTGTTTTTCGTCTTTCAAGCAAACCCCCGACGTCAATAAAGTTAAGGAACAAGGAATTTTGCCGATTAATTCATGGCGGATCGTGTTTGCAGTTTGAGGAAACTACATTTGTAAGATTATACCTTATCTACTCGGGGCGTAATCGGATTACGTAGTTAACTCGACCCTGTCGGCATGTCCGCGCTGAGAAAAATATTCAAAAATTCTCGGCCCGGTCGTCAGTTTGATAACAACTGTAACAAGAATTATACCGCCGTCGCGCCGGCGGGGACGAAAAAATTGCCGGGCTTATAACAGTTGAAAAACCGTAGCTGGACGAGCGATTGTTTTCTCGGGCTATTAATGCACGCTTCAATAAACGATTGGCCAAATAAAAAGGGGATTGGTCGCAATTGATCGCAAACAATGCAAATGAAACGATCGGGTTTCGCGACAGCGTTGGCTCGGGCTGTCGAAACAAAATTTGCAACAAATACTTCTCAAGCGAAACGAAGTGTTTGCCGCCGTGTTACTAGACACACAAAAACGAATGAATGAAGACGATGGGCGCTGTTGATGGCTTGGAAATTGCACGTTTAGTCCGATAAAATGCCGTGGAGAGAATAATTGAATTAACCGAATGAAGTGATAATGATGTTTTAAACAAGTTTACATGTAAACTGCAAAAAAGGACGTTAAATTAAATAAAACTGTTGTATCGATTGATTTGTTGTGTTAGGTATACGTTTTCCATGCGAGCTTAATAGAGTGCACGAACGGTGTATAATGTTTTCAATTTTGCAAACCTTACCGAAAGTAATTCCAGTTGATAAAGTAATCAGAGAATAATTTTTCTTTGAACGTTTTTCAATGTTTATGTTATGAAGAATTTTTAATTGAAATGTTAGAGTAGTGCGTTTCAGAAAAAGGAGTAGCAACGACGAAATTATTTAGTAAAATATTATGGCATTTTGCAGCTATTTGTTTTCTGGGAAAAGCTGGGACTTCAATCATTCTCAAATAAAATATTGAATAACATTTTTAAAATGTATTCGGTGCATTTCTAGTCAATCTTTGCCATAATAAACTTTACCTACAGAAGATAGAAATTTCAATGGAAAAATAGATTGATTTCAAAGAGATTTTAATTCCGTGCATATAACTTTCATTGTTGCGATATGCTATTTTTAAAATTATGCTCTTGAGGATACCGTATGGAAAATGTCTGTTTATCAATTTCATAAGAACATTACGTTTTATGAAGAAAACTTTTGTGACAAAAATGACTCTTTTTATATTGCTATGTTAATATTTTTTAATACTTCATAATTCTGCACATAATTCACGAGCAAAATAGTTCAAATATAGTAAGCTGATATATTTATGTTAGCTAAACATATTTATAAAAATTATATTATGTCAGTTTGTCACAAATATATATTAAATATTTTATTACATTTCAATGTTTTATTTGATATTTTGTTCGCAAAAAGTGTATTCAATAAGTTTACGTATATTTTTGTACAACATTTTTTATACTTACATTTGCGTTTGTGTAAATATATATATTTCTATTAAAGTATTATCTACGCTAATGAATTCAACTTAAACACAATAGAACGTACATCGAGTCGCTATCTAAAGATGTTCATACAAATAAGATAGGTGTACAGATACAACACCAACATAAGTAAATGTTATTATCACTGTTATGGTTGACATTTTCAGTTATATTCAAGTGATATACTTCACGTTGAAGTGCAAATTATAATGATATCATGGTTTAATTAGCCTCATAAATTGTAATTATTATATAGTTGCCAAAAACAAAGGAAACGATTAATATTCAAATTCAGAAAGTCTGTAAACTTACATTAGAGGTTAAAACTTTGCTATATTTTTCATTTTCAGAATCAATACAAGTATACTCAAAGTAATTAATAAAAAAATGCAAAATTATTCAATGTTTTCTAATAATTTATTTGTATATTTAAAGAACGGCATGAAAATTCTAGTATTTGCGAATTTTTAGTATCATTTAAAAAGGAAATTACGGTCGATTATAGTAAAAATATTCGAAATGAGAAAATTTTTAGGAATGTTCCGTTGAAATCAATTGAAACGAATTTGCTATCAATTAAGAGAACATGCTATAAGCTAAATTTAACTAATCGCCCGGTTAAATTATCTAGATATTTTTCTCATTGAGATAATCAAAGGGAAACAGTACAATAGTGAAGTCTAAAAAAGAGTAACAAATTGAGACCTATATATATATCCTGGATATCCTGGAATAAAAAAAAACAACAACAACAATCATCAACGAAATAAAATTAGGTTAAATTGAAATAATAAACGAAAAATTTGACAAATTAAAAAGAAGAATTATAGAATATAATTATATAATATAATAGAATTCAAAAGTAAATAGTTCAAATTAAATATCGTTTAATTAAAATATTGACTTTTGTTTAATATTTTCTCAACATTTTCGTACGTTCATCAATCTATCAGTGAATCCAATCAGTGAATCACGTAAATTACATTCAATCGTCAATTTCAATATAATATTTAAATTAAAAAGAAAGCAAAAAACCATGCGAAGAAGAACAAAAATCATCCAAGTATTTTATTAAATTTTAATTTAATGTAAGTAAAAAGAACAAATTTGAGGAAAAGCTAAATGAAGGAGAAAGGTACTTCTGTAAAACTCAATTACATAGCCTTTGAAAAACATCCTTTTGAAACTAAAACCGATCATTTTGGCACAAAAGGATTCTTCTCCTTTCAATGTCTCTGCTGCTTTTCTAATGAAAATAAATCCATTTGATCGAAAAAGCTCAATTTCAATTCAACGCAAATTTCGCAATCGTTCTTAGTAAATAATGTCTCGATGATATTATAAGGATGCCAGGTGGAACTGATGTTATTGTTATATTTCGCGGATACTTTACGATATCTGTTTTACCAGGGTCACAATAAAATACCTAATCTACCGTACGTTACAGCGTAACCTTCAGCAATTGAAAACGTCTAAAAGAAATTTTATTGATCACGACCTCGACGAGAAACGTATTAACCAAAGCGTAAGAGTGGCAGTAAATGAAAACGAAATTGCGAGGACGAATCGGAGACAATGAACGCCGAGCCGATCCGAGCGATTAATCCGATATTCCGTCGATGAACGAGCCCGGTCGAATGAATTGCGCGTTTCGCGGCGATTGTCGGATGAAACGGCGGCGTGCGGCAAAGTGGCGACGAGAGAAACAAAATTTGCAACAAATCGATGACAAGTGACGCCAAGTGTTTGCGATCGCGGGTCGAAAGCACGCGGTGAAATTGACTATCGCTTGTCGCGGCGGCTTTCAAAAATAGACACCGCCCTTGTTGCGGCGTGCCGCGTCTCGGCCCGGGCGTGCGAAATTTCCGACTCGGGGAATGATAAGCAGCCGCGCAATTTACCTCGCACGCGTGATTTTACGCTTTTGCGAATTGCCGAAGCGTCGAGCTTAGTCGGGCTTGCTAAATACCCCACCCCGGGAAGCCTAGCTAAGTGAATCACTCACGGTGCCGGGGGATGGGGATGACGCGTAGCAAAACTTTTGGCAGTCTGCTTATTTCGACGCGCATTAATTGATTTTATGGCTCGTCGGTGTATTAAAATGCGGATGACAATGAGGAGACGCGTTCAAGTGGCTCGCTCGCACTCGTGACATTAAAGTCGCGATTTCACGCGCCACGCACTCCATTGACAAAGGTCCGACAAAGTGGGCGTCACGGGGTTATCGATCATTTGTACAGAATCTTAAGTGTTAATTACCGCGCGCCGTAACTTTGGCGCGCATTTCAAAGCTACGTGAATTATCAATGCTTCGTTCTTTGACAATAAAGCGAAGCACCGTCAAAGTATCATGAGCAGCGGATTATCTGCGCGCTCTGTTTGGATTGCGCAGATTAATGAGTTTACTGCGAAAACAAATAACGGTGTAACTTTGCCCGGCAACCAAGTTATCGTCTTTCGAGCGCGCGAAATTCGGACGACAAAAATGGCCACCGGTCCGGACCGCGATCCTCGCCAACTTCGCTTTCGCCAGTCGAAATCGCTTCACCGCGCGTCTGGTCGATACGCGTAGCATTCGCGAATCGCCAAGTTTTTCAGTAATTAATCACCGCGCGCGATTGAATTTACATGCCGCAACCATTGAGATTGTTCGTTTTTCCGAACCGTTGATATCCCCCGCGTTCATTTATCTTGTGTTTTTCACTTTTCTATAAAGCACGCGTTTAATGATCACATTGCCGATTTTATTTTCAATTAACTTGTTATAATGCGATATATGCACGAAAAAGGTAAACGCGATGAATATCTTTTGTGATTTCGGAAAATGTTGTAATTACATTAAACAGTAATAATAACATTTAATTGACAAAACTGTAATATCGTTTCGAATAATGAATTTAATAACGACTTGCATGAAATGTTACGTACGTGGATCGATGACTTTATACGAGAAACATCGTTTTTTTCGTTACAGTAATTTTTTAAGTTCATTTATTTGAAGAAAAAAAGCAGTAATTATTAATCGATAACTACAAACATGAAATCACGCGTCTCGCAATACTTTTGCAATCGTATTTCTCTAAGACAATGCAGGCACACAACGATTAAAATTTTCATTGGATTATCTTAATTCCTGAAGTACTTGTTCAGTGGTTTCGTTTCCAAACTTTTCAATACTTAAGTCGATATGTCTGCGTTTCCGCAAGTTGTATTCTTATTAATTCGATCGAAATTTCGCTAGAGCCATAGGAGAAAAGTAGTGTCGCCCACGGGATAAATCCTAAATAAGATTTGATCGGGATTTCTTCGCTAAATTTAGAGTATATCTGATGCATAAACACGGAAAATCCTATCAGAGATCCGATCAGGACTCGATTACATTAAAACTTACCACAATTCCATAGAGGTGATCTTATTTTTAACCTGCGATTTATTACCGCACAGGAATTGCAACGAAAATCTATACAAATTTTTCATGACAATTTTTATAAAAAAAGTCACTTATTTTTGTATTTGTCGGGTTCAAATAGATGAAACGTAATAAGAGGAAATTTTAAATATATTATTATATATGTTAAAATTGTATGTTGCTATTAATTATAATATGATATTCATACATGTAATGTTATTAAATGCTTATGCATTTTTTCCGCACAACTGCGATTAAATAAAGATAATGAAATACGTATCTAAACGAGATGAATTGAATTTATGTGAAGTATAAAGTGCAGATTCATATTAATTGGCAATTACTTTCTAATTAACAATTAATTATTAAAGAACAAAATTTTGAATTTAACATGATTTAGAAGTAAATACCACGATTTATTGAAATACTTCAAACTTATAGCTATTTTACTCATTTCATTATATAAACAATAACTTGCAGATTTTACTCATACACAGCATGGATACTGTTATCAAAATAAGCATTATGTGAGAGGTATCGTGAAGTGGCTGTATAATATTACAATGGAACATTTTTTAGTCACATTTAAGGGTTACATTTTAGTAAATATATTTACTAAATAGCTTACAAATCTACTTAATAAGGAAAAAAAAAACTAACAAAATTGAAGTGGAAGCATTTAAACTTATATACACATATGCATTTTAATAGTTATTTTATCATCAAAATATAGATGAACTAATTGAAGATTATGAATATGCATGGTCATAAGCGTATGTTAAAAAAAAAAAGAAAACAAGTTTGCAACTGCGCAAACTTATAACACGAGTGTCCGGTTCCAAGCAAAAAATTATTATTTGAAAATGAAACTTGTTTTTAAATGAAGCTCTGAAACAAAATGCAAACGTCTTCCAGCATGTTATTTTAAATCACTTATTTTTAACAGCTATACAGTTTATTGCAAAGAAAGGAAGTAAAAAAAAAAGAAAAGAAAATGTAAACGATTGCTTGTGGTATCGTTGAAACTAATGGTAAAGTTCATAAAATCGTCTACCCTCCGAGAAAACTTGTTATAACCCAGGCTTCGATCGTGACTGCTTCATCAGATTTGGAATTGACTGATGAAATCTCAAGCGCGTTCAATTCAGTATTCCCTACGCAGGAATTTCGCATAATTTGGATCTAACCCTACCTAAACCTTAGACAACATTCCGAAACTTTGCGCACGCATTGCTCATTTCCAGAAATGTAATCAGGCTCTCTTGGCTCAAGAGACTCGGTGGAAGGAAGTCTTTTAAAAAACGCGACGTCTCTGATGAAATTCTAATTAGTTGCCGATCAATATCCGCCGAACTTGTGATCAATGAGGAATTCTCGATCTTAGCGAGTTCAGCGCCGGATGTTCCCCCTCTTCGCGTCTTCGGTCAACTTCAAGTACCCAAAACTGGGAAAGGCAAAAAAGTCGGTGCAACTCTTTTTAAAAATTCCTCCAACTTCCTCTTGGTTAACAAAAGCGATGTTTCATGGAGTGCTGCAATATTGTCTTCCGCTTCGTGTTTTTCGTTGCCCGATGCAAAAGTTACGAGTACGGATGCACTTGAAAATTGTGTTAAACGGATATATAGGAGGGATGTGCGGGATCCCGATAATCTCTCCCAGGGACTCCTGGGGACGAAGTCTTGAGAACTCACGTACGCGTACGTGAGAAAAAATCATACGCTTAAAAACCGGCAATGCTGTATTATGAATACGTGAATGTATTATCTGCGAATGTTACGTAACCTGAATTTACGATATACTGTCCTTCTTTCAAGTTTTTCTAATGTGCGACCTTTTTTTCATTACTGATTTGATATATTATTCTTCCGTCATGTTTCGTATTTAAATTTACAGAGCGCGGAAACACGGTTGCGGCATTTTGTAAAAGGAAATGAAATTGTTTAAAATTGACAATTGAAGAGACGAGAAAAATGAAAAAGTGAAAAAATTAAATTACAATTATATAATGAGAAAAAGATATTGTCCGCCGTAAATTATAACAAAAAAAAATATGGTTCAGTTTTACAGAAAAATGTCAATCGTTGCCAACCTTGGTCCAAGCTCGAGCGCTCCGTCGATTCCCATATAGACGTCGTAACTTCTTTTATTAAAATATTTCAATTCCAAATCATATTGAAACTTGCGAACATCTCTATAAACCTGTTCAAAAAGCAAACATTGTGTTATAATTAGAGACAATCGAACGAAATGGCT
The DNA here is from genome assembly GCA_022817685.1 of Aradophagus sp. ZL-2020. Classification (NCBI taxonomy): domain Eukaryota; kingdom Metazoa; phylum Arthropoda; class Insecta; order Hymenoptera; family Scelionidae; genus Aradophagus; species Aradophagus sp. ZL-2020. Next base: position 9,180 of record JABFOV010000138.1, on the reverse strand, counting down.
GAGAAAATGGAGGGAAAATTTTGTCCAACTTCTTAATTGAAATACCGCGAGATAAACAAAAGTCCGACGATTTTTCCGCCGTGCAAAAATCTCGAAGCAAATACCTTATGATATTGAAAACGCGAGTAAAGGCGAAAAACACGAGGACATTTTTCCCACCCGAGGAATCTGAAATCAGACATCGAACACGAGGGTGAGGATTCACACGTTCGCAAGAACGCGATGATTTTTCTTCATATGAGTATGCATACTTGAGCAATATTAATAAAAAGAAAGTCAAAAAGAAAAAAAAATCAATATATTCTTGTAAAATAAGAAGAAAGCAAATTTTTTCCGGCACGTTTCTTAACCCGCGCTGTTATCGCGTGAAAAAGCGGAAGAAAAGTAAGAAAGAGAGTTTCCAGTCCGGACGACGAGGCGCGGGGAAACTGCGGGCAACGGATTCACTGCAGAAAAGAATCGGACACGCCGAGTAATTTTGAAGTTATCTTATTTTATCAGAGTACATTGAATTTTTGTGAATATCGCACAAGAATGCATACTCAACGAAGACAAATCATTCCAATTTCGCGTACATGTAAACTTGTGCTTGTATCCAATTTTTGATTTCCGATTCTTTGTGCGGCAAAAATGTTCTTTGTTTTCTATTCATGAAATTCATGTCTGTGTCAATGCAGCCGGATATATGTACAAGTAAAGGCCGAACGATGATTCCTTTGCATGAATAACATTTATGATGTTTTACGTGCGAGCATAAACAATCCGACGCACTTTTCAATAGATTTATATAATCGCGTTTCAGTTATTAATCGGGTACGCGCAGTTGAATTAAAAGTTTTGCCTGCCGATGAATAATTTAACGCCGCGCCCTTCATTATACCATCTCCCGAAAATTCGACGCGTCAATTGAATTTCAGCTTTTTTTTTTCATTCACCGCCCGACATTTTTGATAGACTTTTTACGCCGTATAATGATCGTCATTAGTAACGCGAGAGTACCAAAACTGCAATTAAAACAAATTCTTTGTCTAATTGTTACCGAGCGGCGAAAATACAACATTCCCGATTGTCCATTCGAAATATGCGTTGCGTTTAATTTACGATTGGAATTGACCGACAAAAAGTAGTATTGCTTTTGAGGTTTTTTTATTCGATTCCGCATTTTTCGATGGTCGAGAACATTGAAATGTCGACGCTCGGTCTGCATTTCATTAGATTATACAAGTCGTATATTACACTTAAAATACCAATACGCGTCTACTTAAGTAATAACCGCGCTCCAAAGACTCTGCCAAAGAAGGAAGACGGGAAAAGAATCGATTAGCGTTCCGACTGATATTGCGGGATTTCGTAGCAAATCGCTTGTTCTGTATTTGAACAATTCCTTCAATGAAATAATCATCGAAATTATTTACTGCAATTACAGTAATTAAAATCGTGTTGTGTTTAAATAGCAGGCAGGGGAACGCCACGTTTAATTATGCTTTCGAAAGATTTATCAATGCAAGAATGATATCAGAAAAGATACTTCTCGCTGATTAATTAAATAATTATTTAATTCAAGCATTAGCCGGCTGATTAAAAACAAAGAGATAATAAAAAGAAGAACGGGCAGCCAATTTGCTTGCATATTAATTTAACGAGACACGCATCGATAGCCAGATACTGGAAAACAAAACATGCAATTGATATACTGATGTTTTGAACGTGATTCCATAATGTTTTTGTTTTGACAGTAATGTGTGTTTATTTAACACAGATTCGTTACCGTTACTCCAGGGAAATTGTTTTCATCGTAAAAATACTGGCGTTAAATACAACACTTTGGAATAAATGTGTGGGTTTTTTCAATAAAAAATAAAATAAAGAGCAACTGTAATGTTTATATTCAAAGCCGTTAAAAAAATGATAAATAAATAAATAGTAACATGAAAAAAAGTACAATCTATTTTACAAATCTGTTGAGCTTGTTGTGGAGACGAAACCAATACGTAAAAATTGTAGATTTTAAGAGCGAATTTTTATTTGTATTTGTTCTTATTATAAATTTATATTACAGTTTTTTGAGTCATTAACAAAAAAAAAAAGAAAAAAAATCTGATAATGAAATTTTGAAACTCCAAAAAAGTTAAATAATAAACGAATAGATTTTCTTTAGTCTATTTTTATATTTACGATACGATAGGATTTTACGTTTATTTTTCAACAAAGTAAAAAATATAATTGTTTTTGCAATGCAACTCGAGTCGATGATGAAAATACATTTCCAACATTGTTCGAAAGCGTGTTTTTTTTTTTTTTTTTTTCTTTACATTTATCAAACTTTTTCACCCAGATTCTTTTGGGTAAAAACAATAACTTATAGGTCAGTATGTCAAATATAGCATTTGATACAAGTTTCAGAGATAAATGCACTTTTGTATACGGAAACGAATAGAAATTTGCTGAATGAAATTATAGTTTTTATACATATTCCTGTGTACGAAAGTGCATTTTTCACTTTCTCACTCCGACTCTGTTTCTGCAAGAAAACATATTCTTGCTAAATAGGTCAGCTTTTTTCATTTTAAAGCATACAAATTAAATCATATATAACTTAGCGGTAGCGTAAAGCTAAGATTTTAGTTTTATTTCTCCACTTATACATTTAAAACTTCATTTAAAGCAATATCATATATTTTAATCGATGCGTCAATTACAAAAATTTTTTTGTTGTACAATAATGAGAAAAAATGTGTAAAAGTATATTTTCATTTTACATTTATTTTTGATTATTAAAAACCGTTTAAACAATTGCTAACAAAAGGTCATCAAATTTCAAAAATGAATAGTGTATTATAACACAAGTTTTATAATTATTTTTAATTTATTTTCTTGGTTATAAATTGCACCGTTGCAAAATAAGTTTCTTTGCATATTAGATTCATTTGCACTTTAAATGAAATTAAATAGTTTTTTATGTATTTCCTGGCCTTTTTCAGAAATGACATAAAAAATAAAACTCAAATCTCAATAGCTGTTTAAAACGTAAATGTTAGTACCGTTTAATTATTCTTTGTGTATATTCCATGAAATGTGAATAAAAAAAAAAAAGAAAAAATTTATACGATTGAAAAAAAAGAAAGACAAAAAAGGCATCGTTTTTTCCGTATTCGTGTGTACATTCGATCAAAACTGGGAAAATAACTGCTGCGTTAATGTAGCTTTCGGTGGCTTCGACAAAATTATGCGCCAGTCAAAATGTCTACAAAATGTTGAGCAGAGTCAATAAATTGTTTTTCTACCGCAAGTACTTGTTTAACATTGAATTCGCGTGTTTGCTGTACAGTTTCATACGAAGTTGTTAACATTAAATAAAATGCACAGTTAACGCTTGAATTTAAGAATATCAACATTGAGGCAATGCTTATTTAACGTGGGTATTCTGTCAGAACGTAATACCAGAATAGTAAGTAACTCCCAGCGCGGTTTTATTCTACGTCTAAAGGACGGGATATGAGGAATTCATTTGACTATGAAATCCGTCACTTCAAATTTAGCGAATATCATTTAATACAATAATAATTATCATACGTACTTACTTCAGTTGTTTTAAATCATTATTGGATTCTGCGGTTTGTAATAATAAGAGACACGCGTCAGATATAATATTTACAGATATTTCCTCGAATAATATTATTATAACTAACTTCGCAAGATTACGTCGAGGTTAATTATAATTATCATAATAACATTATGACTGTGGAAATTATATGAATTTAATACAACGTTATCGTCGATTTTATTGCTTGCTTTCAATTCCCAGTATCATATTTAATAAAAATATACTTATTTACTGTTTAAAGAATATACAATTTAAAGAAAGTTATACTTGAATAATTTAATTGTAATTCAATTATTCGAGTTCGACATAAACATTTAAATTAACTTGTGCACGATTGGCCGTAATTTTTGGTTGCACATTTTCCAAACGAAATTGTTCTCACTTTTATCAATATATTTGCGTCAAAATACTAAAATGCTGACAACAATACACGCTGTTGTCTTGAAGATTAAATGTTGTGTAAAACGAGTACTCTATTTTACGTCGTCATTTACAAACATGTATGTGTTAATTTTTCAAACCAACATATTTCACGTACGATAAAGCCGCCATTCCTTTATACGAAGTTGAATTATTTGATCAAACCAACGGAACTTAAACTTGAACTGACAAAACGATTTGGTTAAAATTGCATATATCACTTTGAAAACTGTTCGGACAAATGAGTCGCAGTCTACGACATTACGTATTAAAAAAAGCAATCAGAGTTTTGTTTTAAGACATCGGTGTTTAAAAAATAAGACGGTTGATCGAAACAATTTTCGTACTCATAAATGTACATATGCAACGCGGTGTGTACTAAGTAAAATTTATTTGACTTTATGTGATGATTTATTTGAATTTCACTGCATCATTTCTTTGCGCATTTATAATATGTTTTGTATATCTGAAGTTTTTAACTGAAGTGATACTAAGAACAGAGAACTTTGGATTATATAACGCACAAAAGTTTAATACATATCATCTTCAATGTCGTATTTAAATATATACTTATTTCAGATTTTCGTAAGGAAAAATTTATTTTTGCGAAGTTGAACAACTGAAATTGGAAAGATGAAAAAAGCATGGTATCATAATTATCGTTATAATTACGCATTGGTATTTACGCCTTATTTGAACATTTTAACTATGTTTAAACCTTTTATCAACGTTTGAATAAAAATTTGACTAAATTAGCTGTTTTAAAAGAAAGATTTTAAATTATATCTAAATTACTGGAAATTAAATGTATACTGCAGGCAATTTACATTAGTTCTAGCGGGTCATTTTTTAACGCAACATGGAATTCCTTTTTACAAAATATTTGCTCTGGTTGAGAGTACCCAACGCATTGTGAACACGATAAAATCATACATTTTCTCGGTTTGATACTCAACAATAATAAATTTATTATTTAGACAAATACAAAAATTCAGCGCTTTTTATCAATCTATAATTATTGCGTTTTTTGAATAGTTAAATTATAAAAAAGCTTTTAAAATTAAATTAAAAAACCAATCTGAAAACATTTTTAGCAACATTCAATAAACCCAAGTAAAGTATTAATTAAAAACGGAAAACCAATAATTACTTTTTCTTTGTTTTTTAATTTGGAATTTGAGGCATTGGACTGAATTTAATATTACGCCAATATGATATAAATTTAATTCTCGTTATTCTGAAATTTTTTTAAATATTTCATCAACGTTATAAAATTAGATTTAAGTTTGAAAATGCTTTAAATCAAGTTCGTTTTACTAGTCATAACCTAATAAAATGAATTCAATTACGTAAAATACAAGTAAAGTGAATACATCGCTTGACATGATGATGAGGTAGTATCTACGAAAGTTACGGAAATTTATTCAAAAATAAAATGACGGCTACATTGATGTTAACTGTAATTAAGATAATTCGTAGTTGTTTAATGGATTCAAAATAATTTTAGGGTGTCAATGTGAAAACGTATTTAATTATTAAAATATTTATCTACATTTTAAATCACCGATCGATTCAACTGATTAACGGTGATTATCATTCGATTTCAATTGCGATTCAGTCCAGCTTGATTTTGGATGATAATCGAGAGTGAATCGACTCCAATAGTCTACATTATTATTTAGTTATAGTACAGTATCTCTGCATCAGAGGTAAAACAATGAAGGGTTTAGCTTTAAAACGTTCAAGCCCTTTTTATTATGGCGAAAAACGCTCTCACGTTGCAATATAAGCTTATGGAAATTTGATTTCAAAGAATTAAATGTCTGTCATGTCAAATTTCTTGTTTCCATATTCTGGGGTTGAAAAAAAAATAAAAAAATAAAATAAATATTCGGAAAGTCTTTAGTACATATTGATCACTAATTTTTCAATTGTAAAATCGATATCTTGTTTTACAATTTTACATTATATGTAATTATAATAGAAAAAGAAGCTAATCATACTTTAAAGCAAATTCGAGAAAAAGCAGATAAAAATGTATTAACTTGAGTAATGACTTTTAAAGTTAAATCTGATTTTACACGGCGTCTTGCGTTGATGCGTATGTGGTAAAGGATAGTTGTACTCAGAAGTTAGATCAAGTTTGCCTGAAAATTGTACAACCAAAGTTGGTTCATAACTGGTCATCGATAATCGGTTTGCAGTCACGAGCTATAGTTGGCTTGACACTTCACAATCATAATATAATGGTGTTCATTCCACCGTGGACCACCGATGTTAATTTAATGTTAGACCATGCGTGGCAGTCGTATTCAAATTTCGTATCAATCTTGGTGAATCGATATAATCGATGCCACTGCGACGATTGGCCGTCATCTTTTGGCATTCAATTTTGATTTGATTGTCAAAGTTCTCTGAATGATGTCTTCCGTACAAAACTTTCGTTCGTTTATTACTTTTTTTTTCTCCTCCACTATTTCGACTTCAATTTTCTTCTTCGGCAAATGTTAAAAATAGATCTAGTGGTCCAATTACTATTTTTATTATTATTGTTGTTTACAGTCATTATTATTGTTATCGGCATTTTTGTTATTGTTGTCATGTTTCGTACAAGGAATATTAGCAAATGCGAACAACTATAACAGTTATCGCAAATTACAGTGTTAGATGAATGAATAGTCACGACCTTTACGTATAACGTTTTTACTTTAATAAAAACGTTGTCCATTTGAGAGAGCCACTTTTTGGTGAATGTAAAAAAGCTTGATAACCGCGTTAACGTTTTTATCAATTCTCTGTCATAAACGTCAATATTAAAACACAATGCTTTTCAATAGCTTGTACTTTTAACCCAAAAGCCCATCTCTTTTACCAATTTACGATTCCCCTCAATAGCTCCAAAAACATGTCATTTGCACTTCTGATACTATCCTTTTGATACGACCAGAACTGATCATATTTCGTGTCGCAACACTTACACTCGATATTAATATAGCCGACGTCGAATAACGTCAGATCTAATTCAACCTTCTATATTAAAAGCGCATCACCCATACTATTTCCGTAAAACAAAATTTCAATCTCTCCGGTATTTTTGTGAAATTTCCATTTCTTTGAGCAATGAAAATCGAGTTTACATCAAAAGTCGGCCCTTTCTCTGATAAACTCGGAAAATCTACTTTTGATGGTAAGTGCCTCTCTTTAATTTTCTCGAGAAAACCTCGAAAAGTAAATGCCTTTCATTTTTCCGAGTTCGTCAGATTGTATCGAAGACAGATCAATAGTTTTTGAAAATAGTAAATGAAAGGAAGTCACAACTTGTGGCCAAAATGTCAATACACGTTTCAAGCACACTCGTAGAAGCAAATTCACTTTTGAAATTGCTTTGATTTTAAAGGAAGTCCCGACCTGTATTTCTGGTGTTATATACGAAACATTGATTGCACGTTTACAACGAACTTGAAGGTCGTTTAATTAACAGTGACAAGGAGTTCAAAGATCATTTGAGAAAATAAATTGTGATAATTAAATGAAAATAATAATAATAATAGTAATAACAACAACAACAACAGTATATTCAAATTTTTAGAATAAGAATTTTGAAACTTGCCGTTATTTTTGTCAACGCCAAAAAACATTTTCAAAAACTCATTTGAAGAACTTTCTACTTGAAAACAAGTTCGAGTCATACTTTTTTACCTTATTGCCAAGATAACACAAGGGTACGACGTCTGAAGAAGATGTGTTCGAAAGTTGTAAAATTTGAAAGTTTGATTGCTCATACCGATTTTAAGCTCGTGTTTAAAAATGTTGATCTAATATCAGTGGTAGCTTTTTAATTTGTTCCGCCGCGCACGTAAACTTCGTCAAACGATGTCACAGACGAAATAAAATCAAAGGAATTCAAAAGAATATATAATTATTTTTTGCTCTTATTTTAACACGTGGAAGATGTGTGCACGAAATTTAATGTGTCTGAATACATGAAAAGTACATTAAAATTCAAATAATATTACAGCTGTGCGACGCACTTCCATGATAATATGCAAGTGAAAATTTCGTTACGTTTTTCTCAAAACTGTATTTCCCACAACCATGTAAAGCATAACTCAACTGCACATCGTTCAACCATCTTCCGACGACACAAAAAACAAACACCCTTTTGTTTCAAACAAGTTGAAAATTTGCAAATTTAACAACAAAGGCAAACGCTGTTTCTTTTACACCCGCCGATTCGCACGAAAATGCAAATAAATTTGAAACCATTGCATATCGCGATAATTATCTGTTATACCACGATCCAATTTATACACGAAAACGCGGCACAAGAAACATGAAGACGATCATTTTTCAAGCGCGATTTCACTGGCGCAACCCTTCCAAAGTTGACGGTTTTGACAAGAAAATGTTGACATAAAGCATTCGACGTAACATCCGGCGCGCGTAGCGCAAGCCAGCCGGGGGTGATTAATATCGCCCGAATTCGATCAAGTAGCGCGGGAGCATAAATCTCCGGAATGAAATCCGCGATCCGAAACAGTGAATCAGGCCATAACTTATGATTTTCAGATGATGTAAAAGATGCACCTAACGCCGTCTTACGTTTGGCTGGCGCTGTTGCTCTGGACTTCCGGCTTCTCGTTGGCCTCGGACGAGGGGTGTATAAAACATCTGACGGCCCGGCGGGGCATAATTGCGACGCCCAACTTCCCCCGGGCGTTCAACGTGCCGGTAAAGTGCCGCTGGGTCATCGACGCATCGAGCCTGCCGCTCAGCAGCAACGGCTCGATCATCCTCTACCTCACGCAGCTCTACGTCTACAAGGGCCTAAAAATCACCGAGTACGCCTATTACGAGTCCGAGCAGTTCAACTACCCCGGCAACTTGGTCAAAGAAATCACCGAGGGCAACGTATTCGACTTCCGCTGGTTCCGCTCCTACCAGCCCTACCTCGTGCTTGACTTTGAACTCGATCGACTCGAAGGAAATCACGTGCGAGTGCTCTACGATTTGCTCGACGTCTACGGATTTAACATCACCTACGAGATTACAGAAGGAAACGAAAATCCCCGTGCCTGCTCCGCCAGGGACTGCTCCTACGCCGGAAATTGTCTCTTATCCTCTAATTATAGGTAAGAACGCCATCTGCTTTTTAT